>JBBPMA010001315.1:0-11829 GCA_038090075.1 Xanthoconium purpureum | reverse complement strand
AAATATATAGTAGTATATTTATATGTATATATCCTATTTCATCAGATTATTCCAAACTGGAATGGTTTGGGATAGTCTGGGACAGTCTGGGACCAGCTGGACAGAGCTAGCCAATTAGGTACCTTGCTGGGAAAGCTGAGAGCTGTTCCAGTCTGTCCAATCTGTCCAACACTGGACAGTGCTGGACAGTTGAGGGCTGGTTTGCTGATGATAACAGTGAGTAGTTTGCAGTCATAAATGTTGTAGTTTTGTTCTGCAGGGGTGAAGATTTTGGAGAAGTAGGTGATGATGACAGCAAGTAGTTCATGGTCATAAATGTTGTAGTTTTGTTCCACAGGGGTGAAGATTTTGGAGAAGTAGATGCAAGAGTACATGTCACCATTAGAATCTGTTTGCATGGGGACAGCTCCAGAGGCAGTGAAGGAGGCATTGGTCATGATGAAGAAGGGTTTCTCAACATCAGGGAATGTGAGGATGGGGTGTCATAGAAAGGCATTCTTGATTTTCAAGAAGGCTTCTACATGGTTAGGGGTCCAGGTCCAGACAGCCTTTTTGTGAGTAAGGTTGAGAAGTGGTTTGGCTAGGTCAAAGAAGCCAGGGATGAACTAGAAGTTACAGAAGCTAATGAAAGATTGGACTGCTTTGACATTTTGTGGGGGAGCCCACTGCTCAATGGCATTGAGTTTAGTGGGGTCCATGCAAATGCTACCTGGAGTTATGACCAGGCTGAGGTAGTCAACTTTTGTAGAGTTGAAGGTACATTTGGCTAGCTTAAGGGCTAGTTGTTGTTCACAAAGACATTGTAGTACTCATTTGGTATGTTCTTGATAGAGAGAGAGGTCATCCTCTGAGTGTATGAGCATATCATTCATGTAGATAATAAGCCATCCCTCATTGATGAAGTCTGCAAAGGTGTGATTCATGTAGGCCTGGAAAGTGGCCAGGGAGTTGCAGAGACTGAAGAATATGATGGTGGATTTATAAAGGCCAAATAGGGTGGAAAAGGTGGCCTTCCAAGTATCCTCAGGTCAAATGTGGATATTGTTATATCTCCACTGGACATCAAACTTGGTGAAAAGCTTACTATGCTTCAGCTTGTTGACCAGGTCAGAGATGAGTGGAAGAGAATAAGCATTTTTGACAGTGTGAAGGTTGAGGTATTGGTAGTCCTGGCAGGGATGTAGGGTGGCATCTTTTTTGGGAACAAAGAAGAATGGGGCCACTTGGGGGAATTGTGATGGATGAATTTTTCTGTTTGCAAGATGTTCTTTTAAGAATGCCTTACAGACCTTCTGTTCTATGAGGTTCAAAGGGTAGGATTTGGCATGTCTAGGGATGAAGGTGTTCTTAAGTTGGATAGTGTGGTCAAAGTCCCGTTTAGGGGGAAGACTGTCAGTGTCTTTGGTTTGAAAGATGTCAGTGAATTCTTTGTAAATGGAGGGAAGTTCCTGTTTGGCTTGCCTGGCTTGTTGGGCCAGGTCTGTAGAGATAGTCATTTTGTGAACTCTGATAGTTACAGGAATGTGCTTCATTCTCTGAAGGATGAGTTCTTCAAGTTTCTTGCTGGGATTGATAGAGAGGTATTGGATGAGGTACCTTTAGTAGACCACATCTGGGGAATTATGGCACAGGGAGGCACAGGGTTCAGGAATGTCAATTTTTTCTGTGGTCCAGTTGATAACAGGATTGGTCTCTTGGAGCCAAGGTGTTATGCAAGTCGACAGACTTGTGTCAAGGTCAAAGGTTTACTTACTCTGAGGGAGGTACTCACGAAGAGACACTGCATCCTCAAAGAAGTCTCAGGATGAAAGGAACTAGGTTGCAACTTAGACAAGCTGTGGATCACAAAACTGACGCTGTAATTGTGCAGAACAAGAATGGAGAGAGAGTACAGGCTAAGCAGGTATTTAAGTGCTACTGATTACATAAGAAGAACCTAGTAGAACTGTGTGGAAAGTGGGGACACGTGATTACTACAAGAGAAGTAATCAGAGGAGGTGATAGTCCTGTTGATGAGATGAGAGGTCAAAGAGGAAGGAATATCAGGGAGGTGAAGATATCAAAGGTAAGTAAGTAATTGGTCTCGTCTTCATGATAAGGAAAGAGGTCAATGTAGACTCAACGTATGGTGCGGATGAGAAAGAAAGTATGACACAGAAAGATGATTGTAACATTACCCCCTTTGTACACTCGAGCTCCAGGCTCAAGATACCTAGATCTCCTATTTGTTGTCCACCAGGGTATTGAGGTCATCATCGTCTGAGTAAGATCCTCCATAAGCATCACGAGATTCTGGTTGGGTAAGTGGATCAACTGGACAGTTATCAACCACATGCCCTGAAGTGTTGCATCTTCCACAGATCCAAAGATTGCAGACGTTGTCAGAGTGTCCCCATCAAAGCTACATTGGGTCTCCAGACAATGATGTGCCACATGACCTGGTGCCGGTTCTCTACAGGAGGGACAAGTGTATAAGGGGCAAGAGAGTCCGAAGTGACCGAGATCTGAGCAAACGTAGCACCAGGTGTTGGAAGAAGCAGGGTGAGAGGAAGTGACCAGGACTCAGAAGGCGGAGGAAGTGATCCATTGTCCATCTGTGATCTGGATCTGGATGACATCATTGTCCTTGGTGGTAGGAGAGATGGGGTGAGAGGAGATGCGAAGAGCTAAAGGGACCAGGAAAGGGGAGGTGGTGGTGGGTTGGCTCAGTCTGATCTGTTCAAGGTATCACTGTTGTTCTTCATGGGAGAGGGTGCTCCAAATGTGTAGGAAGGCAGGGTAGAGGGTAGTACTTGGGAGCTCCTCCAGGTATTGGTGGAAGGAGTTGGTGACAAGGAGTTTGAGGACTGGGCCTGGCAGGAGGGAGAGGGTGGTACATAAAGGTGCTCCAAGTGACTCAGGTAGATCGACAGGGCAGGCCCTAAACAGTTGGAGTTGGGCAATCGAGATATGGTGGAGAAGTTGGACAAGGGCCTGGCACTCGGTGTCGTGTTCGTATGCAGGGAGTCTCTTGATTTTGCTAAGAATGGTGGGGAAGGCAATGGCAATGGTAAAGAGGGTGTGTACCTGAGAGGTGGCAAGAAATCTAGTGTAGATGGGGCGGGTTTTGGAGGGAGGTAGGTGGATAGGGGAGTAGAGCAAGGTGGGGATAGGATATGGCATGGAAGCGAAGGGAATCAGATTTCCTGTCGATGCCTGTGTCGAGCAAGATGGTCAATATATACGATGAAGCTGAAATTGGCAAGGAAGAAGAGAATGCAGAGGGCGAGAGCGACTCCAAACCAGATAAAAGGGACATCCTTGAGCTGCATACACAGGGGGGTACTCATGAAGAGATGCCTCATCCTGTAATGCTAGTAGTGAATGGGGCAGCTGGGTTTTTTGCAGAAGCAGGAGTGGGTTCTGGCGTGGTCAAGAGGGAGGTTGTGGCAACGAAGGAAGTTAAGCTGATACACAGTGAGTCCCAGCAACCAGGGGATGTCAATGGGTCTGATGGGGGAGGAGATGTCGTTGTGCTGAGGGATGAAAGGCATGTTGTTGTCTTTAAGCTTTGGAGTTGGTGGGCCTTTTTGTATGTCGTGAGAATGTCCAATGCATGCCGGAGGTTAGACTTGGGTTCCCAGGTATTTTCCAATGATGGATACCCTTTCCACGCAGTCAGGAACCTCCATCGTCCCATGGAGCCTTGATGTGAAACAATCTGTTCCACTTCGTATTCTTTTTCAGAGGCGATTAGATCAGGTGGGGGTTTTGGGAAGTTCGGTTCATGTGTATCTATTTCTTTGTACAGGGATAGTAGGGAGGCATGGAAGACATCGTGGATTCTCCAAGTCAGTGGAAGTCTGAGTCAGTAAGAAAGGGGTCCCAATACTTGAGAGATTTCAAATGGATCCTGTCTCTTGGGTGCTAGTTTCCTGGAGAGATGGTTGAAACAAAGATTGGAAGCTTCTAGCCACACCTTATGTCTGACTTTTCACGGGATGAAGTTTCGGAAGTTTCATTCTTTCATGATCTGACGAGCTGTTTCATGTACTGCTAATGCCTCCTTTCGTGCTTCTTCCAAAGTGGACAATCAGTTCTCCAGGGCAGGGAGGAATGTTTTTCCCAGAGAGGGATATGCCTGAGGTTCATATCCATAAAGGAGGGAGAAAGGTGAAACCTTGGTTGAGCTGTGTGGGACTGAATTGTGATGAAACTCAGCTGTGGGGAGGAAGTCCAACCATTTCTGAGGGTTATTGGCGCAGAAGATGTGAAGGTATGTTTCGATTTCCTGGTTGGCACATTCAGTTTGTCCATCCGTCTGTGGATGGTATGTGGTGGACAGTTTAACATCGTAGTGGAGAAGTCAAGCTAGTTCTCTAGCAAAGGCTGATGTGAATTGTGGGCCTCGATCTGAGATTAGGGAGTCATGGAGTCCAAACCATTTGAAGACATGTGAAGCAAACAGTCGGGCGACTCTGGTGGCATCAATCGTTTTGGAACAAGGTATGAGAATTACCCCCTTTGTAAGGCCGTGGTCAACCATGACCATTAATGAGTCATGTCCATTGGAGGGGGGGAGATCAGTGATGAGGTCAACCAAGAGTTGTTTGAAGGGGAGGTTACAGGACAAGGGGATAGACATTAGTGGGGGTCAAGTGGGATGGTGGTTGATTTTGTTTTGTTGGCAAGTTGCGCAGCCAGATATGAATGCATTGACAAAGGAAGAGAGGCCAGGCCACCAAAAGTCATGTTCCAGTAGTGCCTTAGTGTGAAAGCGTCCCATGTGGCCAGTGGTAGGGGATTTGTGTATAGATCGTAGGATGGCCTGTCGTTCATGTGGGGGGATGTACATCCAGTTCCTAAAGTAAAGGTGTCTGTCGGTCATGTGCCATTCATCCTTGGAGGAGCAGGGAAACAGGGGTGATCCCTGTCAAAGGTTTTCAAGGGCTCATAGGACTAGGGGGTCTGACTGGGAGGAAGATCGAATTTTTTTGGCCAGGGTGAGATCCAATGCACTGATGATTACTGGTTCTGGGCAGATGGACGCATCTATATTGTCCTGGGTGGTGTTGACATGATCATGTTGAGAGAGTGCATCCGCTGGGCCCATCTGTGTTCCTGGGGTAACTTGCCATTGCAAATCAAAGTCTTGTAGAAACAGGGACCATCTGGCCTGTCGCCTGGATAGTTTTCATGGATCTTTGACATAAGAGAGGTTTTTATTGTCGGTGAGGATGGTGACAGGATGGGGGGTTCCCTGTAGATATTGTCGCCATTCTTCCAGGGCCAGGATGACCGCCAGAAGTTCTCTATCATAGATGTCATAGTTTCGTTGGGCGGAAGTGAATGTGGTCGAGTAGTAAGCGCAAGGGTGGAGGTCTGAGTTCTCGTTGGATTGCATGAGCACTGCCCCAGCAGCCAACAAGGAGGCGTCTGTCATGATGGCAAAAGGACAAGTGACATTGGGAATTCATAGGACAGGGGTGGAGGAAAAGATCTTCTTGAGTCATTCAAAGGTGTCTTGTTGGGATTGTGTCCAGCCCCAGGATTTCCCTTTCTGGGTGAGTTGGTTAAGGGGGGCAACAATGTTGGAGAAGTCTGGGATGAATTTCCTATAGAAGTTGGCAAAGCCCATGAACAATCGGACTCCCTTGACGGAAGTGGGGGGTTTCCATTTCTCAATGGCTTTGAGTTTCTTCCCATCCATCTCAATTTTGCCTTGTCCAATGATCATTCCCAGGAATTCCATACAAGGAGCATCAAAGGTGCATTTGGAGAGTTTAATTGATAGCCTGTGTTCTCTAAGTCACTGAAGTACTCATCTCGTTTGCTTATGGTGAAGGGTGATGTCGTCCTTGATGTGAATGCCTAGATCATCCATGTAGACTTTCAACCATTTCTTCCGGATCATGTCCACAAAGATATGATTCATGAATGCCTGGAATGTGGGTGGGGCATTACAGAATCCGAAAAACATGACAGTTGGTTCAAATAGGCCCAAGGGGGTGATGAATGCAGCCTTCCACTGGTCCTCTTTTCAGATATGAATGTTATTATATCCCCATCATATGTTGAATTTGGTGAACAGAGTGGAGGATTTCATGTCGTCAATGAGCTCAGGGATGAGAGGGAGAGGATAGGTATTCCAGACAGTATGGGAGTTTAAATAGTGATAGTCTTGACAGGGGCGAAGGGTTCCATCCTTCTTAGGCACAAAGAAGAAGGGGGACACTTGGGGTGATTTCGAGGGTACTATTCTCCCTGTTCGAAGATGTTCCTCGACAAACTCTTTGCAGGTCTTCATCTCCGCTGGGTTCAGGGAGTATACTTTTGCTATTTTGGGAGCAAAATCTGGGCGAAGTTCAATGGTATGGTCATAGGAGCGATGTGGGGGAAGTTGGTCATGTGTCTTTTCTGAGAACATGCCTGTGAAGTCTTGACACCATTCAGGAATAAGGGGTTCCTTTGTCTCAGTGGTTTGTGCAATCTGGGTGGAGATGGTGGTTCTTCCAACAGCTTCTCCTTTTAGCCAGGTCTCTCGTTTATTTAGTTGCTTGGAGATTTTGCGATCTGCATCCAGTCCAAGCCATCGGAGGAGGTACCATTGGGGGATGTGGTCTGTTGTTGAAGGGCATGGGGATCAGGGGACGGAGATGGTATTGGCTTTCCAGTCAATCTTAGGATTCCATTTGCATAGCCAAGGCATTCCTAGTATGATTTGTTGCCGTCCCAAACTTAGGACCATCAGGTCTATGGTCTCTTTGGACTGAGGAAACAGGATGTTGGTGTGTGCTTTCCAGCAGATTGTTCCCTTGGCATTGGTCGTTCCATCCATATTATAGGTGAGGATAGGTTTTTGGAGACATTTCAGGGGGAAGTTTGCCTTAGTTAAGAAGCCAACATTGATAAAATTTCCAGTTGCTCCACAGTCGACAATTGCTGTGGTTTTGATGATTTGTGTTCCAGTAGCTAGCTTGATGGGGAGATGAATGGTTCGTTCATTGGGCAAAGCTACTAGTACATGGGCTAGGTCATGGGAAGAAGATGTCGAGGTGACTTCCCATTTCAAAAATCCTCTTCAGAGGAGATGGTATCAAAGGTGGTGGCAACTGCCACATCTTCTCTCAGCTCTTCATAGCAGAGCTTCAAGGTTCGAAGAATTTCTTCTTTGCTTCTTCCCTGGGTTTTCAAGGTCTGGACATATAAGTCCATGGGGGTGATGGGGTTGATGGTGGTAGTGGTGGTGGTGGAGGTATTTGTGGAGCGAATTTGTTGAGAGCAATGGTTGGGTGGTTAAGATTGATTTTGGGAGGAACCCTTGTAGGTGTTGCAGTGGTCTGCATTGTGTCCCTTTCTGCAGCACTTAAAACAAAGGCCCTCTCGAATGCATTGAGCATGTTCCAGGGGGGTGAGTTTCTTGAGATGTACAAAATCTACATCCATGGCATCCGGGTCTTGGGTGGAGTGGGAGGAGGACGAAGATGAGTGACCAAGGTCATGTCCTTCTCAAAGGGCAAGGATGCGCATCTTCTGGGTGTGGAAGTCTCAGGCTTTGTCAATCCATTCCTGGATTTTAGCAGGGGGTGTCGACATGGAAAGGATCATGGTAGAGATCTGGGGGTCTAGTCCAGTAGCAAAGCGTGCTATGGTCTCCTTGATATCACCCATCTGGGCCTTGGCAGTGAGGGTCTGGAATTTTGTGATATAAGTTTGGAAACCATCGTCAATGTATTTCCTGCCATCCTTAGTTTTCCTTTCCTCCTTTCATTGTCTAAGCTTGTATAGATCATTTTGGGATGTTTCCACTAGGTCATAGGGATAGAGGGTGGACGCAAAGTTTTCTGCCAATTTGTCGAAGGTCTTTTCCATAGCAGGGATGGAAGTACTAGTCATCTTATCATACCACATCTTAGCGAACTGAGCCCCTCGTCCCTTGCTCATTTTGTTGAGAGTAGTCATGATTTTTTTGTCGTCATCAGTGTAGATAGAGGAGTTGATGGTGAAGTAGGCTTTCATTGCTTTCATCCATTGGATGGCATCCTCTGGATCTCCTGAGAAGTCAGCGGGGAGTGCCACTTTTAGTTTGGTGGTTCTGGCGGTGGTAGACATTGGATTCGCAGGGGGGACTGGAGGATTGATGGGAGCTGGGGGTGGTGGGGGAGGGGGGGGCAAAGTTAACGGGTTCGCAGGGGCAGGGGGAACAGGAGGACCCAGGGGAATAGATGGTGCTGGTGGGGCAGGAATAGGGGGAGCAGTGGAGATGCTTGAGAATGAGGGGAGGTTCGTCAGGGTACCAGATGAGCTGGTCAAGGGTATTGAGAATGCTGGGGGAGAGTGTTTCCTAGGTGACAGTTGAAGTGCTGGGTTAAGGAAGAGTTTTCCTGTCATTACTCGTTTTCCAGGAGATGGGGGTGCCGGTAGTTCAAGGAAGTGATTAGGTTCAACAGGGGATAGTCTCTGGGAGGTGGTCGCTAGGTCTAGGGGGTTCTGGATGTCCTGGGGTGTTCCGGTTTCTTCCGGATCTTCGGAAGCTCGAAAAATTCCCTTGGGGCATCAAGGAAAAATATTGGGTGGGCTGGGGTGGTCCTACTCCTGAATAGGAGGGACAGAAGAGTTATTCTTGTTCTTTTGTTACACGAGTCGACAGACTTGCGTCGAGGTCAAAGGTTTACTTACTCTGAGGGAGGTACTCACGAAGAGACACTGTGTCCTCAAAGAAGTCTCAGGGTGAAAGGAACTATGTTGCAACTTAGATGAGCTGTGGATTGCAAGACTGATGCTGTAATTGCACAGAACAAGAATGGAGAGAGAGTATAGGCTAAGCAGGTATTTAAGTGCTACTGATTACATAAGAAGAACCTAGTAGAACTGTGTGGAAAGTGGGGACACGTGATTACTACAAGAGAAGTAATCAGAGGAGGTAATAGTCCTGTTGATGAGATGAGAGGTCAAAGAGGAAGGAATATCAGGGAGGTGAAGATATCAAAGGTAAGTAAGTAATTGGTCTTGTCTTCATGATAAGGGAAGAGGTCAATGTAGACTTGACGTATGGTTCGGATGAGAAAGAAAGTATGACACAGAAAGATGATTGTAACACAAGGTAGATCTAGAATAAGATTCTCATTTCCAAGATGGACAATGTAGAACCAGTATTTTTCTTCTTTTTTGCTGAGGTGAAGGGTGAGCTATATTCTGAAGCATATGACTCCTTTGGCATTAGAAGTTCCATTTGCATTGTGCATGGAGATTGGTGTTTTGAATTGTTCTTTGGGCCAGTGGTTTCTAGCAACCAGGTTGTGGTTGATGAAGCAGGATGTAGCTCCTGAATCAATGAGAGCAGAAAGGTTGACAATTTGTCCAAGGGAACTGGAGTAAAGTGACATGGGGATTTTCATAGAGTGAGACTTACTACTGGTTACAAAGATTGGTCTAATAAAGTGGGAAGGCAATGACATTGAGGCATTCCTTCCTTTCAAAAACCCAGCTGAGCATCTGTTTTAGGGACCTTGGTGGTTTGGACATAGTTGATATGTTCTCCTTCCTTGTTGATGTCATTGTTGTAGAGGACCTGAAGAGAGTGGAGAATGTCTGTGTTGGAGAGTTTGTTGTTGGTTTTCAACCAGTTGGTATAATCCAGGACCTTATCTTTAGAAGGTGGGATTTCAGTTGTCCTAATGTTTTGGATGGGTGTTGATTTGTTGCTGGAGGGGCCCTTGTAGGGAGTTCCTCTATGCATGTGGTTCCTAGTGTTGCAACCCTTCTTGTGGCATATGAAGCAAAGGTTGTCTCTGATGTGTTTGACACATTGGGCTAGAGTGAGGTAGATTTGATCTACATCCATAGCATTAGGGTCATGAGTAGTGTTCCAGTTACATAAGGTCCTTGGTGGGGCACCTCCACTTCTCAGTTTCTTCATATGTTGCATAACATCAAAGAATTGTCCTGCCTTTTTGAGCCAGAATCTGTGAGACATCAGCTTTTCCAAGGGCATGGTCATCTTGTAGGCAAGGTCCAGAGAGATGGCTTGACTAAGCATGCCCATGAGGACATGCTCATTGTTGGGGTGGTCAAGGCCTGCTCTGGATGCTTTAAGTTTGAAGTCTGCCTTGAATTTGTGGAAGTCCCTATGATACTTAGGGTTCTCCTATTGCATGGAGGCAAGTCTATTCCGGGCTTTGGAGTGAAGGTCCATGGTTAGGAATACTTCACCAAAGTGAGTGAGAAGCTTGGCAAAAGTCTTCTCCTCAGCTGGTATGGCTTCATTGTCCAGCTTCATGAGCCATCCTTTAGAGAAAGACGCTCCTTGTCTCTTGTCCATTTGGTTGAGCAGGGTTAGGATTTTAGCCTGATCGTTGTACTTTGAGCTATTCATAGCAAAGTAGCCTTTCATGGCAAGGATCCATTTGTTGGCATTCTCTTGTTTGCCAGAAAATTCTTCTGGGAGATCTGCTTTAAGTTCTTCTTGGAAAGCCATATCATTTTCAAAGTGGGGAAGATTGATGTCAGGGTTTGGATCCAGGTTAGGGTCTGGCTCAGGCACAGCAGGTGGTGGGTTATTGTGAAGATATTCCACAAGTGCAATTTTGTATCTCTGTTTGGTCATCTTTTCCTGGGAAATAGGGTCTGTGTTCTGGGGCTTGTCAACACTGGTGTGTGGTTTCAACTTCTGGGAAGGATCCAGTGCAAGGGACATGGTAGAGAGGAAAGGTGGGATGGTAGGACAAAAGAGTGAGGAATGAGAGATAGGAGAGGGTTTGCCAGTAGGTGTTGACAAGTGAGGGAACTGTCCATATGGTGAACTGGAAATCCTAGTACATTGTCTTGGTTGGAACACAGTTGGCAGAGGGGAGTCCTCAGAAGAAGCTTGTGAGGCTTCCAAGAAAGAGTTGGGTTTGGGTTCTGGGTCTTGCTGACTTAGCAAGTCGGTAAGGTTGATTCTGTGCATGGTGGGGGTGGTCACACTCCAAGTGTAAAAGCTGGAGTGGTAAGGAAAGCTAGTTCTTTGGTTACATTGAGCATTCTTTCTAGTATTCCATGAGGTAAAGTGGCCAATAGGTCTTATTGATGTAGCCTAGCAGGCAAGGGCTTACTGGAGTGGCCTTTCTGGACAAGAGTATTGCATTGAAGCAATACTTGCTGGGTCTTAGAGAAGACTGGTAACTGGGCAAAGTATGTGGTTAAGGTGTAAACATGAGTAGTCCCTTGATGGTGAGGCAGACAGAGTCTCAAGGGACCAGTGAAGGAACCTTGGAATGGACTAGATAACAATGTGAATGTGTAAAACTAGCTGGGGAATCCCAGCATACATGGAGGAGTTTATATACCTCCAGGGGAAGTGCATGGACCAAGACAGAATGAAGTATAATTGGAAAAGTGGAAGCCCATAGGGGTTCTGTGTCTAAAAGGAGAAGCAGAGAGCCATGAGAAGAGCAGAAAGGGAAGACATATGGAAGACCAGAAGAGGTCTGTTCCAGAAGGGATATAGATCTCTGCATTGCAAAGGAAATGTGGGATTAGGAAGTGGAAAGAATCTGGAATGTACAGGAGACCAAGGAGACCAAGACAGAACTGGAAAGAGGCCAAGATGTATTCAGAAGGTGGAAGGCCAATGGAACAGCGAGATCTATGCACAGCAGATAGAAGCCTAATTGTGTAGGGAATCTAGAATGAGAATCCAGATCTGGACAGAGGTGTCCAGGCATTGAGTAGCACAGTGTATGGGATGAGGTAGTTCCTGAGAGGAATGAAGAGATTGTTGAAGGGAGTAAGGGAAAAAGAGAGGATCTTATCAAAGGGCACAAAATCTGTAACAGCGCAGCTGCAGCCATGGAACTGGGCAAGATGACC
>JBBPMA010001314.1:0-11861 GCA_038090075.1 Xanthoconium purpureum | reverse complement strand
AACAAACCATGCCAACATTTCCGAGCTCCCCTCCGCAGCCTCCGATTCACCCCTTCCAGCTGACTCTACACCATCCGATATACCACATTTCTCAGACCACAAGCCAGACCACATCGCAATCATTAGTGCTCCTGCATTTGCATTAGCATGTCACCTTGAAGGTTCTACTCAATTCAGCTTGTAACTCCAGCCTAAGGAGACTGATCTCCATTCTGCTTCCACTTCCACCAACAATCTGATTGATCTTTCTGGAATCCCTCCGGATTATCATGACTTCACTGATGTCTTCAGTAAGAGCAAAGCTTCGCAGCTTGCTCCACATCATGAACATGACTTAAAGATTAACCTGGAAGAAGGGACCTCTCCACCACTAGGTTGTACCTACTCTCTCTCCACTTCAGAACTTGAGTCCCTCCAGACATTCCTCAATGAGCATCTTGCCAACGGATTCATCCATCCCTTTTCTTCTGCTCATGCTGCTCCAGTCCTCTTTGTCCACAAGAAGGACGGTACCCTCTGCCTTTGCATTGACTTCCGAGGACTCAACAAGATCACAAAGAAAGACCACTACCCACTTCCTCGCATCTCTGACCTCCTTGATGCTTTGAGCTGCGCAAAGATCTATACCAAGATCAATCTCTGACATGCATACCATTTGGTCTGCATAGCCAGAGGTGATGAATGGAAAACTTCCTTCCATACACATTACAGCTCCTATGAATGGCTAGTAATGCCATTCAGATTAACCAATGCCCCTGTGGCTTTCCAGCGGTTTGTCAACACAATCTTTGCTGACCTTCTTGATGTTTGCATCATTGTTTACTTGGACAACATCCTCATTTACTCCGAGGATGAGACCTCCCATTGGGAGCATGTCTGAGAAGTCCTCCAATGCCTCCGCAAACACAACCTCTATGCAAAACCCAAGAAGTGTGAATTTCACACTGATTCAACCGAGTACCTCAGATACTGCCTTTCTCCCTCTGGACTATTTCACACTGATTCAACCGAGTACCTCGGATACTGCCTTTCTCCCTCTGGACTCACAATGTCTGAGGTAAAAGTGCAAGCCATCCAAGATTGGCCCGAGCCTCAGAAGGTCAAGGATGTTCAATCCTTCCTTGGATTTGCCAACTTCTACCGCCGTTTCATTTTCAATTACTCAGACATTGCCATTCCTTTGACCCACCTCACCTGCAAGGATGCTCCATGGAATCTGTCACTCGGCCTTCCAGTGTCTCAAAGACGCTTTCACCTCCGCTCCAATCCTCACTCATTGGATTCCAAATGCTCCACCCCTGATTGAAACTGATGCCTCCAACTATGCCATAGCTGGCATTCTTTCCATCCGCTGTCTGGATGAAGAACTCTGGCTGATCACGTTTTTCTCTCGGACAATGACAGCTCCAGAACTCAACTACGATACCCATGACAAGGAACTACTTGCTATCCACGAAAGTTTCCAAGCATGGCGACACTATCTCGAAGGCTTAGCAACCCCAATTGACATCGTCACCGATCACAAGAACCTGGAATACTTTACAGGTACCCAAATTCTGACCTGCTGGCAAGCCTGCTGGTCCAAATTTCTCTGCCAATTCAACCTCATTGTTTGGTTCCGACCCAGACAACTTGGTGCGAAACTGGATGCCCTGACTATATACTGGGATGTCTACCCCAAAGAGGGGGATAGGGACTACACTCACATCAACCCTCACAACTTCTGATCCATTTTTACCCAGGAGCAACTTGTGTTGTCCCTAAGAGCCACATATCTCATTGCTCCAGTCCTCCGAGCAAGCACCATGTACGACACTGAGAAACTCCATAACAATATCTTATCCGCACGTCCCTCTAACCCATTGGCTTCTGTTCACCTGTCCACATCTGAACCTTCCGACTCTCACTGGTCCATCAACTCTGACGGATTCCTACATCTGGATGATCGCATCTACATCCTGGATGCTAATGATCTCCGACTTTGCATCCTTCGGTATAAGCATGATCACCCGCTTTCTGGACACTTTGGACAGAACCAGACCCTAGAACTAATCTGCCATGAATATACTTGGCCAGGAATCCAGACGTTCATCAAAGAATATGTCTCCTCCTGTACCACCTGCATGCATGCCAAGGTTCTGAGACACAAGCCATTTGGGTTACTCAAACAGCTTCCAATTCTGGAGAAGCCATGGAATTCCATCTCTATGGATTTCATTGAGCAACTCCCAGATTCCTCTGGACACACTGCAATCCTTGTAGTTGTGGATTGACTATCAAAGCAATGTATATTCATCCCAACAGACAACAAGGTGAACTCTCTGGAATTATCTCGACTCTTCCTACTCCATGTCTTTTCCAAGCATGGGGTTCCCTCTCACATCACTTCCGATCAAGGCTTAGAATTTGTCTCCCACTTCTTCCACTCACTTGGAAAGGCTCTCAACATCCACCTTTACTTTACCTCTGGATACCATCTGGAAGGTGATGGCCAGACAGAATGGATGAACCAGATACTAGAACAATACCTTCAAATCTATTGTAACTATCAGCAAGACAACTGGTCCGAACTCCTGCTGCTTGCAGAGTTCTCTTACAACAATGCTCCGAATGCTACCACCGGTGTCTCCCCATTCTTTGCCAACAAAGGCTATCATCTGAACATCTCCGTTCATCCAGAATGAGACCTTACCTCAGAATGAGCTCAAAAGTATTCCATCGACCTCAATTCCCTCCATCAATTCCTCCAAGAAGAAATGGCACATGC
The DNA here is from genome assembly GCA_038090075.1 of Xanthoconium purpureum. Taxonomy (NCBI): domain Eukaryota; kingdom Fungi; phylum Basidiomycota; class Agaricomycetes; order Boletales; family Boletaceae; genus Xanthoconium; species Xanthoconium purpureum. The sequence goes on along the minus strand of JBBPMA010001314.1, from coordinate 9,094 downwards.
ACAAAAGCAATATCAAGAACCCGCTGATGCTAGCTGCATTCTGGCACCAGACTTCAAAGTTGGTAACCAGATATTCATTAAAGTGAAGTACTTCCAATCAACCTGGCCCTCTAAGAAACTATCCAAAAGGAACTTAGGGCATATGAAATCATTGCTCAAGCCAGAACTGTTTCCTTCACCCTCCAACTTTTGGATACCATGAAAGCCATATATCCAGTATTCCATGTATCACAACTAGAACCTTCCGTCCCCAACACAATCCCCAACTGCATACAATCTCTGTCACCTCTGATCAAAGTTGACAGGGAACTGGAGTATGAAATCTCTGAGATCCTCAATTCTAAGATTGATTGCAGGAGACACAACTGCAAGTTGCTCTACCTGGTGCGCTGGTCCAGATATGAAGGGACTGAAGAAGAAACATCTTGGTTACTGGCTACCAAACTTGATCACGCCTCGGAACTCATTGCCAACTTTCATCTCCGATATCCAGGCAAGTCCAGTCCTCATGCCGGCTCATGATGCAACCAAAATTACAATCAATTTCTTTATTTTACAAGAAGGCAGCAGGGACACTACACTACACTTCACTTCCATCCACATCCATACTGGACTCTGCTTTCTCCTCCTCCTCCTCCTCCTCATCTAGCCTCCTCAACTCCACCTTCAATTCTTCCCTCGTCTCCTCTGCCTTTTCCTCCTCTAACTCCGCCACCTCTTTCTCTTCCACATCCAGAATTCCTTCTGAACCCTCTGATAATTCCTCCCTGTACAACTCCTCTGCCTTTAACTGGACCAGTTGGTCCAGAAGAAGGTTCTGACGGTGAAGACGCTGGTTCTGCGCCCTCACCATCCCATCCAACACCTTGATGGTGTCTGTAATCCCTCCTATCAACTTGGTCCAATCCGGACCTCCCTCCTCCGAAACCCTCAATTCTCCAGCCTCCATATCCTCTGACTGAGCCTTCTTCTTGTTCGGCCACTCCTGATCATCCTTTGCCTTCCGCTTCCGCCTCGGTGCCTTTTCCATCCCTGGCCACTCACACTTGCCCTTCATGGCCTTACATGCCTCGCAAGACGTCAACTTCCCCTCCATCAAAACCTCACACTCCCACCCTTTTTCCTCACACCTCCAGCACCCTGGCTCCAGCACCTTGAGCATAACCACCTTTCCCTTGCCCTTGCTTGGTCCAGTGCTCTGCTCCACCTGGACTCACTTGGCCTATTGAAAGTCAGCACAGTTTGGCAGACAATGAAGCGCTTACCCTTTTTTGGGCTGCCTCTTCCACAGCCTTACACTTGGCTGCCTCTTCTGCCGCCTTCTTCTGCTCCTCTGCTTCCTCGGCCTTCCTCTGCTCTTCCGCCTCTTTGCGTGCTGCTCGGTGCCGTCTCTTCTCCATGTTCTTCGCTTCAAACAGTGTGTCAGGGTCATTGTCGTTATAGACAAGGTGCTCTTCAGGCCAGGTGCAGATATCTTGGAGATAGGAGAAGTCAGACATGGTGATGGTTGATGAGAAGGAAGCGCAGACAGGACACCCTGGACTTTATACCCCCATTATGTTTTTGGACTCCGAATTCTGACTCCATATTGTGTTCCTTGCTTTGGCCTTCAAGGGTTCAGGCCTAAAGGGGGGATACTGTCATATCCCGCACAATTGACCAAGTCCATTCTGGTCTTCCAAGTCACTTCTGGATTTATCAAACACCAACTCTGATGCATTCTCAATCAAGGCATGTCTCCTGACCTCCGGATTCATATCAGGGACTTTTTTCATCATGCTATATTTCACTTATCTCCATCCATACTAGTTTTGTAGCATTCTAGCCACCGATACTATGAATCTGTGCCACAGATCCAATCTCTGGACAGCCAGTGTGCAGCCTTGCATTTGAATAATTACTCAGCTCCATTCCTCTGTGACAAATCCTGTCCACCTTTGTAGTATAAGTACTGTACCCCCCAAGCCATGTATTCCCTCAGTTCAAATATCAACTAAGATATCACTCCCCTCTGATCCTCCGCTTGAGTCTTTGACTCCCCTCTGACCCCTACTTGACTTCATTGCTGTGCAATGTTTAAGTCATTACCTTCAAGTTACCTCCGAGTTCCGAAATTCGGGACCAGACTTAGGCAAGGGCACAGCACTCCTCTCTGAGTTGCTGAAGCCAAGTCCCGTCTGACAGCTAGTTTTCAGAAGCTTCCGGAGTTAGTTCAGGAGTTGACCCAGTCTTGACAGTATATTTGAACTCCCACTTGTCAAAGTCTTTTCACCATCTACTCTATGGCCACCTGCACCACCAGATCTCAGGCCTGTTTGGCAGCCACCAACTGTGCCCAATCCCCTAGATACAATCTACTTAGTGCTTTTAGAAGCAATTGTTGAGGACCAGAACTTGTTGATCAGTTCTGGAGTTTCTCCACTCAATGCACTCCAGGATCCACTTCCCAAGCACTCCCACACTCCCACTCTCCTACTCCAGGTGCACATATCGTTGAACTTACCAATGATGATGAAGACACCTTGGAAACCACATGTCCTACAGAACATTCTCCATTAAGAGAACCTTCCTTCTAAACCCCTCCAAACGATCATTTTCCAAAAGAACTGGATCCTCCCAGGGGTGACCTGCCTTACGGTGATGACCCCAACAATGATTCAGATGACAATCCAGACAATGATTCCAACGATGATCCATTCTTCCCTGACCCCTATGACAACAACTATGAGGATGACAATGAGCAGATTTCTCATGACACACTTGCGCAGCTTGCGAGCACAATCAGCAGTCTAGCTCGCTTCTCTCATCGCACCCCTTTCGAACCCACTCCACGCACCAAGGTCTGAGAACCAGATCAGTTTGACAGGACAGATCCCTGCAAACTCTAAGTTTTCTTGGTCCAGTGTGAACTCAACTTCCAAGATCACCCCAAGGCTTTCTGGACTGACCACGCCAAAATTACCTTCGTGCAGTCATACCTTAAGGGCATGGCACTGGAATGGTTCGAACCAGACCTCCTCCAGATGGAAGATCCCACACTCTGTCCTGCTTGGATGGACATCTTCAAGGAGTTTATTCTCAAACTCCAAACCAATTTCAGTCTGCACAACCCTGTTAGAGATGCAGAACACCAACTCAACCACCTGTCCATGAAGGACAACCAATGTATAAACAAGTATGTTGTAGAATTCAACCGGATCGCTTCGCAGGTCCAAGGTTACAGAAATGGTGCCCTCTGACACCACTTCTACAATGGCCTCCCTGATTGCATCAAGGATGAGATCTCCCACGCCGGAAAGCCTCTGACTCTTTCCAACCTCTGTAACCTTGCCCAGGCCATTGATGTGCACTATTGGGAGCACAAATTGGAGGTCAACCGACAGGCGAAACCTTCCACCAATCCATCTGCATCCTCCTCCTTTAAATCATCCAACAAACCCTCCACCTCCACATTGTCCTCTTCCAAACACAATTCCAGTTCCTCCAGGAACTCTAACAAGTCCAAGGGGAAATCTGCCAACACCTCCACCCAGAAACCTGACCTCTCCTCGAAGTTAGGCAAAGATGGCAAGCTTACCGCTGATGAGCGAAAGCACCGCTTTGACAATAAGTTATGTATGTTCTGCGGCTACACAGGACACATGGTGAAAGATTGCCCAAAGCCCACTTCCCAGGCATTCAAGGGCTGTGCTACCACCATGGCAACTCTGGAAGCTGAACCAGAGGTCTCTTCGGAGACAAAAAATTAGCATGCAACCTCCCTAGCTCCACACAGAATGGAGGTTGTGTTGATACCACCTGTGCACCAAAGGAGATCCAGCTCAATGTGTCTGCTCTCTCTGATCCAAATTCACTTATGCCTTCCATTACTATCATAGGATACAATGCTCCATCTTGCTCAGTGCTTGTAGATTCTGGCTTCTCCAACTGTTTCATAGACACCACATTCATTAATAAAAACTCCCTTCAACCTTACCCAGTACCTCTGCTCCAGCTCTGACTCTTCAATGGAACATCCAATTCCACAATCACTCAAGCTATCAACCTCTCTATCCATTTCCCAACCAGTGATATCACTCTGACAACATGTTATGTCACTCTGTTGGATGGATCCTGTTCCCTTGTTCTAGGACACAACTGGCTCGCCCTACACAATCTGTTGATTGACTGGGTATTGAGCAGTATCTCATTCCGTTCACCTGAACAGACCATGCCAACAATTCTGAGCTCCCCTCCGCAGCCTCCAGATTCACCCCTTCTGGCTGACCCTACACCATCCAATATACCACGTTTCTCAGACCGCAAGCCAGACCACATTGCAATCAGTAGTGCTCCTGCATTCGCATTAGCATATTGCCTTGAAGGTTCTACTCAGTTCAGCTTGCAGCTCCAGCCTAAGGAGACTGATCTCTGTTCCACTTCCACTTCCACCAACGATCCAATTGATTTTTCCAAAATCCCTCCAGATTATCATGACTTTGCTGATGTCTTCAGTAAGAGTAAAGCTTTGCAGCTTGCTCCACATCACGAACATGACTTAAAGATTAACCTGGAAAAAGGAACCTCTCCACCATTAGGTTGTACCTGCTCCCTCTCAACTTCCAAACTTGAGTCCCTCCAGACATTCCTCGATGAGCATCTTGCCAATGGATTCATCTGTCCCTCTTCTTCTGCTCATGCTGCTCCAGTCCTCTTTGTCCACAAGAAGGACGGTATCCTTTGCCTTTGTGTTGACTTCCGAGGACTCAACAAGATCATGAAGAAAGACCACTATCCACTTCCTCACATCTCTGACCTCCTTGATGCTCCGAGCCGTGTGAAAATCTATACCAAGATTGACCTCCGACATGCATACCATTTGATCTGCATAGCCAAAGGTGACAAATGGAAAACTTCCTTCTGTATGCATTATGGCTCCTATGAATGGCTAGTAATGCCATTCGGATTAACCAATGCCCCTGCAGCTTTCCAGTGGTTTGTCAACACAATCTTTGCCAACCTTCTTGATGTTTGTGTCATCGTTTACTTGGACAACATCCTCATTTACTCCAAGGATGAGACCTCCCACTGGGAGCATGTCCGAGAAGTCCTCTGATGCCTCTGCAAACACAACCTCTACACAAAACCCAAGAAGTGTGAATTTCACACTGATTCAACCGAGTACCTTGGATACTGCCTTTCTTCCTCCAGACTCACAATGTTCAAGGTAAAAGTACAAGCCATTCAAGATTGGCCTGAGCCTCAAAAGGTCAAGGATGTTCAATCCTTCCTTGGATTTGCCAACTTCTACCACCGCTTCATTTTCAATTACTCAGACATCGCCATTCCTTTGACCTGCCTCACCTGCAAAGATGCTCCATGGAACTTCTCTGATGACTGTCACTCGGCCTTCCAGCATTTCAAAGACACCTTCACCTCTGCTCCAATTCTCACTCATTGGATTCTGGATGCTCCACTCCTGATTGAGACTGACACCTCCGACTATGCCATAGCTGGCATTCTTTCCATCTGCTGTCCAGATGAAGAACTCTGGCCAGTTACGTTTTTCTCTCAGACAATGACAGTTCCAGAACTCAACTACGATATCCATGACAAGAAACTACTCACTATCCACAAGAGTTTCCAAGCATGGCAACATTATCTCGAAGGCTCAGCAACCCCAATAAATGTCATCACCAATCACAAGAACCTGGAATACTTTACAGGTACCCGAATTCTGACCCGCCGGCAAGCCTGCTGGTCCGAATTTCTCTGCCAATTCAACCTCATCGTCCGGTTCCAACCCAGACAACTTGGTGTGAAACTGGATGCCCTGACTAGATGCTGGGACATCTACCCCAAAGAGGGGGATAGGGACTACGCTTGCATCAACCCTCACAACTTCCAACCCATTTTTATCCAGGAGCAACTCATGTCGTCCCTAAGAGCCACATATCTTGCTGCTCTGGTCCTCTGAGCAAGCACCATGTACAATGCTGAGAAACTCCATAATGATATCTTATCTGCACTTTCCTCTGACCCATTGGCTTCTGTTCACCTGTCCACATCTGAACCTTCCGACTCTTGCTGGTCCATTGACTCTGACAGATTCCTACGTCTGGACGATCACATCTACATCCCGGATGCTAATGATCTCCAACTTTGTATCCTTCAGTATAAGCATGATCATCCACTTTCTGGACACTTTGGACAGAACTGGACCCTAGAACTGTTACAATTATTTTCCTATGTCATACTTTCTTTCTCATCCGCACCATTCGACGAGTTTACCATGACCTTTTTCCTTATCATGAGGATGAGACCAATTACTTACTCACCTTTGATGTCTTCACCTCTCTGATACTACTCCCTCTTTAGCTTATCGTCTCATCTACAGGACTATCTACTTCTCTGATTACTTCTCTCGTAGTAGTCACGTGTCCCCACTTTCCACATCGTTCTACTAGCTTCTTCTTACCTAAGCAATAGTACTTAAATACCTGCGTAGCCTGTACCTTTTCCTTATTCTTGTTCTGCGCAATTACAGCGTCAGTCTTGCGATCCACAACACATCTGAGTTGTGACCTAGCTTCTCTCTCTTCTTGAAACTTCTTTGAGGACGCAGTGTCTCTTCGTGAGTACCTCCCTCAGAGTAAGTGAACCCTTGACCCTGACGCAAGTCTGTCGACTCGCGTAACAGTGATGATGGCAACCCTGTGCCACCTGTGCCACCTGAAGATAGGGAGGATCAAGGCATGGACAAAGATCCCTTGGCAGAAGCAGTGAATGAACACCCTGGGTTTGCACATTCAGATGTGAAGCTGGCCCACAAGCCTGGTGAGTACATTGTTGGCCATTTGGTGAGTTGAAGTCTACTAACCAGGACTTTGCAAGCATATCACTGTGCAAAAAATGCCCTGGCGCTTGCTGTTGAGCTCAGGACCCCTTCACTTCCAAGGCTCATCACCCAATTTATATCCAAACAACTCCATCCAAATTCAATGAATCTCCACCATTGCCTTCTTCCTTACACTGGTCACATCAAAAATTTTAACTCAGCCACTGCAACCTTCATATCCCCAAGTGACCCAAGCGGGATAGGTGGTATGTGGCATGAAACTGTTTGCGCACTACCATCATGGCACCAGGGTCCTGCATGGTACGACTATGTCTACATGAGCATGGACAATACAAAGAATGGAATGCTTGGCATGGACATTGCTCGTGTTTACTGTTTTTTTTCTTTTACTCACACCAATGGCCAGATTTTTCCATGCACTTTAGTTTATTGGTTTGATTGTGTCACGGATGAACCCGATGAACTGACAGGAATGTGGATGGTTTCACCATCATTCCTTGAGGATGGCTCACACAACTTGGTGGTTATTCATGTCAATAGCATCATTCGTGCAGCACATCTACTTCCTATTTTTGGGGATGAGCTGGTACCACTATACATCTCATTTCATAACTCACTTAGCATATACTGAGGATTTTATGTCAACCGCTTCACCAACCACCATGCATTTGAGTTGGCAATATGATTTCTTTGGGTATTGGTACAAGATTGGTGTGATTGCTTTTGCATTAGCTTGGAAGCCAAATAAGACAATTAAGATGAGCTCAAAGTCAACTAAGTTGTCTTATTTGTCTAAAACAGCGCAGCATGCTTGCCATTATGCTGTGGGTTGTCATAAACTCACTTAGTTCAAATTAGCTCAGAATTAGACATGATTAGACATTTGCTAATTTACTAATGTGGTTCATCTTGCTCTGTGGATTTGGTGTGTACCTGCATTCCCATCATCTGTGTGCCAGACTCACTGTATCTAGGCTGGGTAGATTTGTCATGGCAAGGGGTTGTTCAAGTTGTTCCCCCCTAGTGACCTTGTAAACAAGGTAACATGAACTCTCTTATTCCAAATGTATTTCATGGCAGAGACTCACCCTGGATTTCCCCCAACTCTTTCCTTCTTGTGAAGGGGTATGTACTCAAGCCCTTGACATACGATTATCTTTCCTAATACCGTTAAGTTTTACCATCAGCATGTCTGCAGTGCCAAACTTACCATCACCTTTGATGCCTTCTGAGGGATTGAAGCAACCCAAAAGAGGGCCAGCTCAGGTATGGAACAAGTATACCTAATCGAAAAGGACACCATCTCAAGTCCACCTTTCTACATCAGTCAAAAACCTCAGAAAATAGTATGAACTCAGCGCCCAGCTCCAATAACAACTTCGGATCCACAAACACTTCCAGGGTACCAGTGCAGGACAAGTCCTCAGGACTTGCAGCCCTAGAATCCGGTCAGGATGCTGAGGTGGTGAGAGAATCGCTTCTTGCGAGGAGTTGCTTGACCCAAACCACTTTCTGATAGCAATCTGATTCACCTGTGGACAGAATGCCCCAGGTTGCAATCAACTCACCAGAGACAATGTACTTTAACTTTGTGTCTGGTAAGAATGAGGGACTTGACTTCATATCATGATCTCACGGCCCTCGCCTCATTTGCAGATGCCAGTTTAGGACCCATTGATCCCGGGTTCAAGAAGACTGGCCATACTGTTACCAGTTTCGCTACTTGCACCTGGGTCCAGAAACAGCAGGGTACAAACGTCCAGAAAACGGGACAGGCCACCACCATGATGGGAACAACCATGCAACCCAGGCAAGCTCTATTCATCTTCCAAACTATGTCTGGCCAACTGCTGTCCTATCCTCAAGGTGGACCACAAAAGAAGTCTGGGTTTTCTACTTCCATGGTTAATACACGCCATTTCATGCTGCCACCAAAGTCTGGTTCTGTAGTTGAGGATTCGGCCACTGAGAAACAGCATCAACAAGAGACACAACACATGGTTAACCTTCTGAATGCTTGTTTTGAGGAGCATTGGCAGAACAAGCACCTCATCGAAGAGCAATTCTTGTCTCTTCAAACAGAATACAAGAACATTGTGTGCAACAGCTGTCCACTGCCCTTGCTGAAATCAATATGCTCCAGATTAGGGTTAGCAACACCAATCCAGGATCCACATCGCTGAATAGTGAACTGTATTCCACTGTTACCACTACTATCTGACCAACCTGACCACTTTAACACCATCTGATCTGACT
>JBBPMA010001313.1:0-11861 GCA_038090075.1 Xanthoconium purpureum | reverse complement strand
TTTCTCTTGTAGTAGTCACGTGTCCCCGAACCTTCCACATCGTTCTACTCGATTCCTCTTAGGTAATCAGTAGTACCTTAAATACCCGCCTAGCCTGTACTTCCTCCTTATTCTTGTTCTGCGCAATTACAGCGTCAGTCTTGCGATCCACAACCCACCTAAGTTGTGACCTAGTCTTTTCTCCCCTGAGACTTCTTTGAGGACACAGCGTCTCTTCATGAGTACCTCCCTCAGAGTAAGTAAAACTTAGACCTCGACGCAAGTCTGTCGACTCGCGTAACACAGGGTCTGGAACTGGAACTGGAACTGGAACTGCAGGAACTGGAACCACAACTGGAACTGGAGCTGCTGGAACTGGAACTGCAACCAGAACTGGAACTGGAGCTGGAACTTCCTCCAAGTGAAGTTGGTCCATGCATTCAGCAAGTTCCTCAATGCCAGGGCTGGCAGGTCATTCTGAAATGTTTTGTGGAGGTGCAGGTATGCCTCCCACTGGTCCAGCATTGGATAGGGGATGATGGTCATTATCACCCTGGTCCTTTGGTTCATGGAGATGGTCTGGAATTAGGCCCTTCCACTGTCCCTCAACAGCAGGAGCATTCTATGGTGCAGATTCAGCTCCAGAGATTGTTCCAGATTCATCAAAAGTGACATGGTGGCTGGAAATGATGGTTCGACGCTCTAGGTCAAGCAGTTTGTAGGCTTGTTGCCCATAAGTGTGCCCTATCATGATGCACTTCTTGCCATATGGTCAGAATTTACCTCCCTGCTGCTCCTTGGGTGTGTAGGAATAGGCTGGACATCCAAGGGGGCGGAAAAATGTTGGATTGACTTGGCATTTGAATATGATTTAATAGGGGACCTTTCCATCAAGTCCTGAAGTTGGACTTCGGGCAGAGATGTAGGCGGCAGTTGACATTGCATCAGCCCAGAAGGACTTTGGAAGTTTTGATTCCTTCAGCATGGTGTTGGCAAGTGTGGCCAATGTTTGGTTCATGCGTTTTGCCAGGCCATTTTGTTCTGGAGTATATGGGGCAGAAGTTTCAAGTATGGTTCTGTCATTCCAGAGTTGGTTCCAGAAGGCTTTGTTGGTGTACTCTGTTCCACCATCACTCTGGATGAACTTTGTATAGGATTCAGAGAAGTCCTCCTGTCCAATCTTAGTCTGGAAGAGTGTTTGGACATCCTTTTTCCATTGGTTGTAGATCTGTAAAGCTTCATTCTTGTGTTTCATGAAGTAGACCCAAGGAAAATGGCTGAAATCATTGACAATGACAAGCCAAAATCTATAGCCTTCACAGGATCTTGGAGTTATTGGACCTCCAACATCGGTGTGTATTATCTCCAGCAGGTGTGTGGTGCAAGGTTCCTTTTGTGTTCCAAAAGGAAGCTTCTTCATCTTTCCAAGTGTGCATGGCTCACAAAATGTGGGTGTTCCAGTAAGGGTATCAATCCCTTGGAGTAGTCCAGATTTGACCATTCCTTGAATTCTGTTAACAGAGATATGGCCCATCTGTTGATGAAGAAGATTTATGTCAATGGTTGCATGAGCTGCCTCCTGCTGGCTATTTGGAGTAACTCTTGCATGATATAAACCATCTTTGTGTTTGGCAGTAAGAATGGTGTTCCAGTCTTTCTGGACATAGCATATATTGGAATTGGCTGGAAAGATGGTGGAAAGGTCTGTGGAGGCGAGGCATTTTACAGAGACGAGTGACAGCCAGAAGTCTGGAATTAGAAGGACATTTGATAGTATGACTTCATAGATCTTTCCAGAAACCTGTGATATGAGTGGAACTGTTCCAATTCCAATAGCATGCACTTTTGCATTGTTTCTGAGAGTTATTGGATGTGGGGGGTTTAGTGGATGGTAGGTTTGGAACCAGGATCAGTGGGGAACCATATGGGATGTTGCTCCAGAGTCAATGATCAATGTGTTTCTCCCACTGTCGCTTTGCTCAGATAACGAGTAAGCATGAATGCATTGGGTCAAAGACTCAGATACATTTTCATCAACTATGTTTGCTGAGTCTGGAACATCCAGAACACCTTCCACTGGATTTGCCCTTTGCCTTCCTTTGTCAGGCTTTTTAAAACCTCCCTTCTTTAACTCTGTAACCCACTTCTTGTAGGTGTTGCAGTTGGCAGAGTTGTGTGTGGCAGATAAGTGGTGCTCACACCAAGTGGAGGAGTTTGGGGGATGAGCAGAGGATCTTGGAGGTCCAGATGCCTTTAGTGCTGATTCTGAGTGGCCAGAGGAATGCAGGCAGGTGTTCTCAGCAACAATTCAAGTTTCTACTGCATCAAAAGTTATTTTGCTGTCCTCTGTGGAGTCAATAAGTGTTCCTTTAAACAACTCCCATTCCAGAGTCTTTGGAAGGGAATTCAGGAGGATGAAAGCCATGACCTTGGCATCTACAGCAAACTTCATGGCAGCAAGCCGGGCTTCTGAGGTTCAGAGTGAGGCAATGTATTCCAAGATGGTTCCAGTGCTTCCATTCCAGGTTGTACTGAAGAGTTGTTGGAAAATGTAGAAGGTGGAAGAGACACTTGAAGCATCTAGGAGTTTTTGGAGTTCCTCCCAAAGGCCCTTAGCAGAGGCATATAATGCTGTTTTGAGAAGCAGGGCATCAGAAAGGCACTCTTGTATGATTCCATGGACTTTCTCATCATGTGCTATCCAGTCCCAGAGATCGGAAGCTGTGGCTCTGGCTGTTCCAACAATGGGTACTGGGTTTGTGGTTGTGATAACTCCATAGGCTTTTCTACTTCGGAGCTTTCGGATGACCTTGACTTTCCACAGGGGGAAGGTTTCAGGTCCAGTAAGGATCTCACTGGTTTGAACAGTGTTGGATGACATGTTAGGGTTGTCGAGCAGAGTGACATGACAGGAGAAGGTTTATTTTTTTGACAGGTGTCAGATAGGCGATTAGCCAGGGTAGATGTATTTTCTGACAGATGTCAGATGGCTAATAGCCAAGGGACATCCAGAGTGAACACTGAGGGATGTGCTGAGGGATGCATGAGAGTTGAGTCATTTCAAGCTTGTCTGATTAGCTTGCATTATCAGGGCTCATAATCTATCAGGTTCTAGAAGTAGAATAGGTCTTAGTCAATGCCAAAGAGAGTGGAAACAACTATTGTATTTACCTAGAAGTAGAGCAGGTCTACTATACATGAGTATTAGGATAAGTAAGAGAAGTAGTAACTCACCTCAGTTGATGCCAAAGAGGGCGGAAATGACTGAGGTGTTAATAGGTAAAGCACAGGCTTATATAGTACTATGTGGTGAAGGCACACTCATACCTTAATGGGGATGAATGGAACAGGGTGGAATGAATAGTGTAGTAATATCTATAAGGGGACTGCTGAGTTTGGAACTGTGGGTTCTGACACTTCCAGTAGTTCCAGTTGGTTCCAGTCAGAACCGGAGAGTTCTGGATGGTTCCAGGTGGTTCTGGGTGGTTCTGGTGGTTTTGGCAATTCCAAAATTGTAGGGTTTGACTGGTCATACCAGTCCCAGATCCGGAAGTGGTATTTTGTCAGTGAGGGAAGCATCCTATCACAATACTGGCAGTGGCTGTTGCAATGTAATGCAGGATAGTCAGCTGTCATGACTGATCAAAATTAGAAAACACAGTGTGCCCACAGGCAAAGAAAGCTGGTGGAGCTCCAGACAACATTGGGGGAAACAAAAACTCTTTAAATGTGATATACTTTGCTGGTCACCATGGATAGACATGTACAGTAGACTATCTCATACTGCATACCCTTGGGAGATAGAAAACCTTACTCATTATGAGATATATCTACTAGCAAACTGTCATGGTTTGTGACATTCATAACAGTCACACTATGTAACAAGGTAATTATGTACTAGGCTTGGTAGATGGGGAAGTGAAGAAAGTATCTAATGTAGTCTGATGGGCATGGATAAGCTCCTCTCAATGGAGGTAAACACAGAAGTGGTGAAGATGTGTCAGTAAGCCAAGTGGAAGATCAGTGCTTGCATCTCCATGCTGTAAACATGCATCCATGAGTTTCTCACAGAGTTGAAGTGTGTTGCCATGAGAAATTTTGGACTTGGGTTCCCCAGACTCATCATCTTCATCAGTGTCAACCTCAATGACTTTCCCACTGTTCTCCAACATCTCTTGAACCACCTTGGCAATGATTGCAGTATCTCCACCTTCAAGAATGTTGGCCACTGAGTCCAGTGTTTTAGCTTCTTCCTCGGGTTTGAGAAACTCATCCAGTGTTGGTGGTGTTCCAAAGATTCACTTTCAACTCTGGAGCTCTGAAATTAACTGAAACACCTCAGTCTTGAGGGTGGTGAGCTGTGAAGTTGTGGAATGAGCAGGAAGGCAGATTTTGAGCCCAGTCCAGTTGGTGGCAGCATGCACAAGCTCCTTAATGGCAGCTGTGGCAGCATCAATGTCATTCTTAGTGTCCATAACAGCCTTAAAAGCTGGTTGCCAGTCAGCATCATTATAGTGGTTGCCAAGAACACTTTTGACACATTCTTCAGCCTTAGGCAGTTGCATATCACTGACAGCAAATTCTCAAAGGATTGCCCATACAGCAGGATCTGCATAAGCTGGTCCAGTAGTGGGATCTCTGTTCAGATCAAATTAAGAATGCATTGGCACTGAAAACAAACACTTACAGTTGAATCTCTGTATGCTTCCAGCAGTTTGCAATTGTTTGCTGTGAGACCTGATTCCATGCACACCTGTTACAGATTTCATGCCCTTGGACAAGATCCCCTCTTTTTCCCTAGCTCCATGGGACAACCTCTCCCTCCCTCTTGGCAACTACCTTGTCCCATATGCTGTGCCACTCAATGCCTGGACCCCTCCATCCTAATCTGGTTTCTCTTTCTAGATTCCCTGCATAGTTAGGCTTCTATCCACTGTGCATAGATCTCGCTGTCCTGTCGGCATTCCACCTTCCAGATACATCTCAGTTTCTTTCCGCCTTTGTCTCCATCTTCCATACATTCCATATTCTTCTGCTCTTCTGACTCTGCATTTTCTTTGTGGCATGGAGCTCCATATCCCTCCTGGAATGAATCTCTCCTGGTCTCCCATATGTCTCCCCTTTCTGCTCTTCTCACAACTCTCTGCTTCTCCTTTTAGACATGGAACCCCTATGGACCTCCATCTTCCATTTATACCACCATTCCATCTTGGTCTGTGCACTTCCTTTAGAGGTATATAAACCCCCCATGTATGCTGGGACTCCCCAGCTAGTTCTACACATTCATGTTGTAATCTAGTCCATTCCAAGGCTCCTTTACTGGTTCCTTGAGACCTCTGATCACCTCACCCTTGAGGGATAACTCATGTTCATGCTTAGTCCATGTGCTTTGCCCAATCAATGACCTATTCTTAAGTCCATCAAGTATTGCTTCAAGGCAATACTCTTGTCCAGGAAGGCCACTCCAATAAGCCCTTGCCTGCTAGGCTACATCAATAAGACCTATCAGCTGCTTTCCCTTGTGGAACTCTAGAAAGCAACACTTGACATAACAAAAGAACTAGCTCTCTTTTCACTCCAGCTTTTATGCTCAGAGCATGCCCACACCCCACCATGCACAGAATCAACCTCATCGACTTACTCAATCAGTGAGAACCCAAACCAAACACCAACTCTTCCTTGGAAGCCTTAAAAGCTTCTCCAGAGGACTCCCCTCTGCCTATTGTGTCCCAACCCAGACAATGAACTCAGATTTCTGGCTCCCCTTATGGACAATCCCTGCACTTGTTGACACCTACTGGCAGACCCTCACCTATCTCTTGATCTTTGCTCTTCTGTTCTACCACCCCACCTTCCCTCTCCACCATGCCCATCATGACAGATCCTCCTCAGGAGTCAAACCCTCACACCAGTGTTGATGAGCCCCAGAACACTGTCCCAAACCCCCATGAAGAGACCAGACAGAGATATGAAATCATGCTTGTGGAATACTTTTGCAACAATCCATTACCACCTACTGTGCCTGAGCCTGATCCAAACCCAGATCCCAACCCTGACATCGATCTTCCACACATTGAAGATGATATGGCTTCCCAAGGAGAACTTAAAGTGGGTCTCCCAGAAGAATTTTCTGGCAAACAAGAGAATGCCAATAGATGGATCCTTGCCATGAAAGGATACTTTGCTATGAATAAAGTACAACAACCAGGCTAAAACCCTGACCCTGCTCAACCAAATGAGCAAGGGACATGAAGCATCTTTCTCTAAAGGATGGCTTATGAAGCTGGACAATGAGAGCATACCAGTAGAAGAGAAGACTTTTGCCAAACTCCTCACTTATTTCAGTGAAGTTTTCCTGACCACAGACCTTCACATGAAAAGCCAGAATAGACTTGCCTCAATGTGACAAGAAGACCCTCTCTACCATGGGGACTTTCACAAGTTCAAAGCTGACTTCAAACTTGAAGCATCCAGGGCTGGCTTCAACAACCCCAACAATGAACATGTCCTCATGGATATGCTCAGTTGAGCCATCTCCCCAGGCCTCACCTATAAGATGACTGCACTTCCCATGGAACCTACCACCCACAAAGAATGGCTCAAAAAGGCAGGACAATTCTTCAATGTTATGAAACATATGAAGCAACTTAGAGGCAGAGGTACCCCAATAAGGACCTTGTGCAATGCAGGCTCTCAATGCAACCCCAATGCTATGGACATAGATTGAATCTACCTCATCCCAGCACAATGCACCAAACACATCAGAGACAACCTTTGCTTTATTTGTTACAAGAAAGGTTGCAACTCTAGGAACCACTTGTGTGGAGGAAAACCCCACTTGGGTCCCCCCAGCAATAGACCACCCCTGTCCTCTCATAACATCAGGACCACTGAAACTCCTGCACCTCCTCCAAGGGACAAGGTTCAGGACTACATCAACCAACTGAAAGTCGATGACAAGCTCTCCAATGCAGACATTCTCCACTCCCTTCAGGTCCTCTATGACAATGGCATCAACGAGGAAGGAGAACATATCAATTATGTACAAATTGAAACCCTGGACACAATCTACCATCCAGATTTTTGAAAGGAAGGAATGCCTCAATGTCATTGCCTTCCCACTCTCTTAGACCAATCTTTGTAACCAGTAGTAAGTCTCACTCTATGAAAATCCCTGTCACTCTACTCCCATCCCCTTGGTAAAATCATCAATCTCCCAGTGCTCATCAATTCAGGAGCAACCTCATGTTTCATAGACCATTACCTGGTAGCCAAAAATCATTGGCCTAAAGAACATCTCAAGATACCAATCTCCGCCCACAATGCTAATGGGACTCCCAATGCCAAAGGAGTCATACACTTCCAGGTACAACTCACCCTTCACCTAGGTGAAAAAGAAGAAAAATGCTGGTTCTATGTTGTCCATTTTGGAAATGAAAACCTCATTTTTAGTCTACCTTGGCTCCAAGAGACCAACCCCATAATTGACTGGACTGCTGGAAAAGTTGACATTCCTGAACTTCACATCCTACCATGCCATGACTCTCCCAACACCATCTACCAACAATACCTCATCTGGTATCTCTCCATCGATTCCAGTGAGAAACTTGAGGAATTTATCCTTCAAAAAATGAAACACATCCTGGTAACTATCAGAATCCATAAAATGACCATCTCTATGGATCTGGCCCAACAAGCCAGACAAGCAGAATGTGAACTTCCTTCTGTTTACAAGGAATTCATGGATGTCTTCCAAGCTAAAGACATCAATGGTCTCCCTCCAAAAAGAGACTTCAACCATGCCATCCAACTTGAAGACACATTCATCCCCAGATGAGCCAAGTCCTACCCCCTGAACTCTGCAAAACAGGAAGTCTGCCAAGCCTTCCTTAAAGAACACCTCACAAATGGACAGATCTGTCCTTCCCAATCTCCACAGGTGGCCCCATTCTTTTTTGTTCCCAAAAAAGATGGTGCCCTCCAACCTTGCCAGGACTATCACTACCTCAACCTCCACACAGTCAAGAATGCCTACCCTTTACCGCTTATCTTGGACTTGGTCAATAAGCTGAAGAACAGTAAGCTTTTCACCAAATTCAATGTCCACTGGGGTTACAACAATATCTGCATTTGACCCAAGGACACCTGGAAAGCTGCCTTCTCCACTCCATTTGGCCTCTTTGAGCCCACTGTCATGTTTTTCAGCCTCTGCAATTCCCCAGCCACTTTTCAAGCCTATATGAATCACATGTTTGCCAACTTTATCAACAAAGGATGGCTTATCATCTATATGGATGATATGCTCATACACTCAGAGAACAACCTCTCTCTCCATTAGGAATGAACCAGACAAGTACTACAATGTCTTTGGAAGCAATGTCTTGCTCTCAAACTTGCTAAATGCACCTTCAATGCCACCAAGGTCAAATACCTCAGACTCATCATCACTCCAGGTAGCATTTGCATGGACCCTACCAAACTAAACACCATTGAACAATGGGCTCCTCCAACCTGCATCAAAGCAGTCTGATCCTTCATCAGTTTCTGCAATTTCTACAGAAAATTCATCCCCAGCTTCTCTGATCTTGCAAAACCACTCCTCAGCCTCATACATAAAAAGGCTGTCTGGACTTGGACCCTGGATCACACAGAGGCATTTTCCAAAATCAAAAATGCCTTCCTATGAAAGCCCATCCTTACCTTCCCCAATACAGAGCAACCCTTCTTTGTCATGACTGACACCTCCCTAACCATGTCTGGAGCCATCCTCATGCAAAAAGACTCCAACAGTGACATGGACCCATGTGCCTGTTACGTTGAGTGTTGCTTCCTAGTATTCCCATGTGCTCCTGGGGCTGCCACCCAGTGAGGCTTGGTAAACCAGCCGATAGGTCTTATTGATGTAGCCTAGCAGGCAAGGACTTATTGTCATGGCCTTCCTGGACAAGAGTAAAGCTGGATGCAATACTTGATGGACCTAAGAGTAGGTCATCAATTGGGTGAAGCACACAGACTTGGTGTGAACATAAGTACTCTCTTGATAGTGAGGTGAGAAGGGTCTCAAGGAGTCTGAGAGGAAACCTTGGAATGGACTAGATTACAACATGAATGTGTAGAACTAGCTGAAGGGTCTTAGCATACATGGGGGGTTTATATACCTCTATGGGAAGTGCATGGACCAAGGGAAGAATAGTGGCATAAGTGGAAAGCGGGAGCCTGTAGGGGTTCCATGTCTAAAAGGAGAAGCAGAGAGCCGCGAGAAGAGCAGAAAGGGAGTCATACAGGAGACCAGAAGAGGTCCGTTCCAGAAGGGATACAGGGCTCTGTGTCGCAAAGGAACTGCGGGAAAGGAAGAGCAGAAGAGAGATGTACAAAGAAGATGAATGTGGAAAAAGATCGAGATGTATCTGGAAGACAGGTGGCCAACAGGACAGCAAGATCTAAGCACAGCAGATAGAAGCCTAACCATGTGGGGAATCTAGAAAGAGAATCCAGAGTGAGACTTAGGAGTCCAGGAGTCAAGTGGTGCCGAGTAGGGGACGAGGAAGCCTTCTAGAGGGAGCGAGAGGTTGTCTCATGGAACGAGGGAAAAAGAGGGGATCTCCTCAAAGGGTACGAAATCTGTAACATTACCCCCCTCGTAAGATTGATTCACCGAATCAAAATCCTTGTTGTTCGGAGGGGAGGTCGTCGGTGGAGTCGAAGTCCTCTTCAGAGTCCAAACCAACTCCAGAAAGGTGGGTGGAGGTGCCAGGGAAGAGGTGGGGGTTGGAGGGGCAACAGCCTTGGGTGTGTCCAGGGGCTGCAGTATCGCAGTAGGGGCAAATATATTAAGGGCACTCTGTTCTGAAGTGACCTTGCTCCTTGCAATTGAAACACCTATATTTTTGTCAAAGACAGTTGCTAAGGGGGGAGTTTGCAGCAAGTGGGTTCGGGGGAGGAATCAGGGTAGGGGGCTCAGTGGTAGGTTGACCTGCCACAAGGGTGTGAGCAATCCTGGCAGCAAGAGCTGGAAGGTTCCGGGGGATTGGAGCAACAACGACAGGGGTTTGAGCAGGGGGTAGCAGACAGAAGGTGATGTCGACAAGGTTATTTCCATCGCCATGGGGAGGGTCAGGTCTCGGACTATCTCCAATTGGAGGCTCAGGGGTAGGTGGGGAGGAGTCGATGAAGCCAGTAAAGCAAGTAAGGTCGGCTCCAGAGAGGGTGCGTAGGATGTTCTGGAAGTGGAAGTATGTGCTTTCTGGTGGGAGGCTTCCAAGGATGCCAGGGAAGCTGAGAGATGTAAGGAGTTCAAAGCAGTGGGAACAAAGTTCAAGAATGAGTCATCTGACATTGGTGTTGCAACGTTCATAGGGAGGGGGGCATTCTGCGTAGACGTTGCAGAATGTGATGTAGACATGATACATGGAGATGGCCTCGCATAGGGCAGGGGAATTTCGCATGAATGTGTGGTCTTCGATCTGTGAGGCAAGGAATGGGGTCTCAAGGAAGGTGGCATAGAGGAGGTTGCGTTGCAACTGCAGGAGTGTGAGGATGCAGTTGGTGGAGATGTTGGACATGGGGAATGAAAGCTTGATAGAGTAGATTCAAGGTCTTTTATAGATGGGCTCCTGAAGGCCGTATCCATTTAGATTCTAAATAAGGAAAGGCAGAGCCCTGTTCGAGTGCTGAGGCCTTTGACTATGGGGATTCTGAATTTGGAGGTGTGGAGTCCCGCCATTCCATTTGGGAGTTGCCCCATCTGGTAGCAGCAACTGCGTTGCCCCAGGCATCAGTAGTGGAGTCATACCCCCATGCAGAGGTATGCATGTGAGTCGGGGGAATGAGCCCGAACTTGAAGTGTCTACCAAAAATGTCAATCATCCACATGTAAGGTGTGGTAGGGAAGCAAAAGCGAGAGAGAAGATAGAGACTGGCCATAGTGAACATGAAGATCATCTCTGGTGTGGAGAGAGTGACCTGCATGATCAAGTCTAGGGGGAGTCTGGGGTTTTGAAGACATTGTTGTGTCTCATTTTATAGGCTCTGAGGATATATTTGGCATGGGCAAGATTGGAAGGAGGTTCCCAGGTGTCTTCTGATGGAGGGTATCCCTCCCAACAGATGCAGAATTGGCAGCAAGTGAAGGTGCCTCAATGGGCAACAATGGATTCCATGGTGTACTCTTCTTCTTCTTGGATCTCTGAGGGTGGGGGGCAGTTGAAATTCGGGCCATGTTTGGGGGTTTCCCAATAGATGGATAAGAGGGAAGCATGGAAGACCGGGTGGATCTTTCAAGTCAGCAGGAGTCAGAGGCAGTAGGAGAGAGGAGAAAGAACCTGTTATGGATTTTGTACCCCTCAGTGACATCCCATCTTTTTCCCTCATTCCATGGGACGACCTCTCACTTCTGCTTGGCAACTTCCTCGTCCCCTACTCCATGCCTCTGGACTCCTGGACCCCCATGTCTCATTCTGGATCCTCTTTCTAGATTCCCCGCATGGTTAGGCTTCTATCCGCTGTGCATAGATCTCGCTGTCCCATTGGCCTTCTGCCTTCTGGATACATCTCGGTCTCTTTCCACTTTTGTATGTTCCATCTACTCTTCTTCTTCTGCAGTTCCTTTGCAACACAGAATTCCGTATCCTCTCAAGGATGGATCTCACCTGGTCTCCTGTATGTTTCCCTTTCTGCTCTTCTTGCAGCTCTCCACACCTCCTTATAGACACGGAACCCCTGTGGGCTTCCGCTCTCCACTTATATCTTCACCCCATCTTGGTCTGTGCACTTCCCTTAGAGGTATATAAATCCCCCATGTATACTAGAATTCCCCAGCTAGTTCTATGCATTCGCGTTGTAATCTAGTCCATTCCAAGGTCCTTCTTTCAGATCCTTGAGAC
>JBBPMA010001312.1:0-11863 GCA_038090075.1 Xanthoconium purpureum | reverse complement strand
AATATGAGCAGGCCATGAATTTTTGTGAGTATGGCTGAGGGTATTTTCAATCTCACCTTGCCTGTGGGCTGAGGAATGAGGCCTACAGGCAATGGTGAGATTGAAAATACCCTCAGCCATACTCACAAAAATTCATTGGCCTGTGGACTCAGTTTTGGTTTATGATAATAACATGTAGCATTGCACTGCAAAAATCGCATGTGAGGGGCCGAAGGCCCCTCCTGCATGGGTCTATAGGCTCATTGTTGAATGAGGCATGAGCAAGCACGCGCCACGTGTCGCGATAAATATATTCACTGTCACAGAGAGAATAAATTGCAAATTGCTATAGAAATGAGTGGGGTGTAATATGACGGGGCATGACGAGGTGAGCTGAGGGGACTCTAAGAGCAGAAGTGTAGTACTTATGGTCGTTCATTCGTTCCATGGCTTGCTCGCCCACCCTGTCGCCGTGGCTGGTCTTCTAGCGCTCACTTCTATCGTCATCCATGGGACCTCGGTCATCTTCACCCTCCAGTGTTCGACATGTTTCGATGGCTTGGTGGCCCTACGTGCATTTTTTGGACCTCCGAGCGTCAATTGTGCCTTTCTGTCAAGAGTTAATTCCACTTGTGCTTGCATTCAAGGATGCATGTGTTTCACAGTTGAGTCTGTCATTATTCCAAGGTTTGGTTGTAGTACGGGAATTCCCAGTCGTCAGGTTTATCACATCACTGCGGTCAGCTCAGACCCGAGAGTCGGGCCCTCGGGGAGGATCATGTCCTTTCTGTACAGATTGAGTCGCTACTGACCCCAGCCCGCAGTCTATTCACTGACATCAACCCTGCGTTTCTTGCCATGGACGCTCAGATTCATGATCATGTTCTGTCCGCTCATCCGGGGTAACATACACGTCACCGATTTCCCAACCTTGCTGGCTCTTGTCATCGTGCTGTCGAAACGTCTTCTCAAGTCCGTCACCTTGGGTCACTTGACAGGCGCTGAAACATCGACGTTTCCTCATGGATTTAAGTAACGTTGAACGATGTTGTCACATGGGATGCGGGGTAAGTACATGCCAGTCACGGCATCACCATAATCTATGCTGTCAAGTCGGTGGTACGATGACGTCACGATTGTCTCAAGAAACGTCCATGTTTGTCGCTGCCCGGCAGGCTGCAGCTCAAGATTTAATTCATCGCTGTAGTGGCAACTAGTAGTAGCACAGGAATTCCCGATCGCCAGGTTTATCACATCCGAGTCACTGCAGTCAGATCAGACCCGAGAGTCGGGGAGGATCATGTCCTTTCTGCACAGATTGAGTCATTACTAACCCTGCAAAGTTTTGCCCATGACACAGATACAGATACACATGGTTTGTTCTCATTTCGTTTCGCTTCGTTTGATCTCTTTTCCCGATGCCGTTTTTTTGTGCTTCCATTTCCTTTTCCCGGACCTTATGTCTTATCGTAGATCCCGGAAAAGAGGATGGAGGCACATGGGTGTCGGGTGCCTGAGTCAGAGTCGGAGACGGACGTAGAGGGATGTATGGCACAGTGACGTGGTAGATTAGCACCGGGTCGCCCCATGGGGCAACAGTTTGGGGCACATACTTGGTTTAGATCCTAGTCAGTTTCAAGGTTGTGCATCCTGCCGCATATATAGAGTCTCGGATACAGTGACCGATGTAGATACCATACCGCACTTGTAGTCCGGACAGTTGGACTCGTCAACGCATCATGTACATGTGTTGTTCTGCCAAAAACAAGATCGACATTCATGTTATTTACACTCTGTGAAGTTCGATCGCAACAGTGGCTCGTAGGGAGGAGTAGGTGATGTACATCACAGGAGTGAGGGTCTGGGCAAAAGCCCTGAAGGGCTTTTCGGCCCGAAGCACTGTGTGGGCAAGCAAGCTGCATTCCCAGAGCGAAGGAGCCTGTGACGCATGCAGCAGAGCTCACCCCACACAGAAGGAGAAGGCTCCAATGGCGTATGAAAGAATCAGTGGACACCGGAGCGTACTACGTATGGTTAGGTACCAGTGGACGCGTACTGTAGTGTGTGTGTGTGGACACACAACGAAGCGCGCCGGGCGTGCAATGCAAAAAGCAATACACGTCAACGTGCAAGAGAGCCAGTGGGCTGGCCCACTGGTGAGCAGTGGCGTCCGGTCAGGGACGCATGGTGATGAGTGTCGACGCACGTCGCGTCGGCACGAGAGGGCATGCCAGCTGTTGAGCTGGCGAGAAGTGGCGTCCAAGGGGTCGAGGACCGGAGGGCGCGAGGGAGTGCCGATGCAATGTGCGTCGACACGAGGGAGCGTGCCAGCGAGTTGGTGAGCTGGCGAGACGCGGCGTCCGGTTGGTTGAAGACCAGAGGACGCGAGGTGAGTGTCGGCGCGATGGGTGTTGTCGTGTCGACACGAGAGAGGGCCAGCGAGCTGGCGAGCTGGTGCGGAGTGGCACCCATGAGGTTGAAGACCGGAGGATGCGCCGTAACGAGCACCGCCGGCACTGCCACCTGACTCACTCCTGCAGACTAATCTCTGGGGAGTCACGTGCCGCGACAGCCCAGACGACCAGTTGCGCACGATCCATGAATGCCGGCGAAACGGATACGTACGGGGTACCGTGTAGTTCACAATCACACATGGAAACCATCCATTCATGGTATCATACACGTCTACATGAAAGGAGTGATGGAAAAGGTCACGTACAAGACAAGGCAGAAAATACAGTCTCGAGTCGGCGTAGCAAAACGAGCGTGACAGCCCGCCTTTGTGCGTCGACGATCAGGTGAATCACACCGTGACCTCCTCTTCAATGTCCTGGAACTTGATCTCGCTGCGACGGTGGTTCTCGATGGATATGGGAGTCATCTGGCTCAGTGATGAGCGTTGACCATTGTCGATCTTGCTCTCAGTGAAAAGCCGTGATGTCGATCTGCACTCTGCTTCCGTGCTCCCCAGTGAGATTGTGGCCAAAAGATGTGTGTCCGAATGAGCGCGCTGGTGCTGTCTGGTTATTCTGATTAGCCAACCCAACGCGAATAATGATCATGTAAAACGTGATGGAGATGATGGGCATGATCTGCACCGAGCCTCTTAGTGGAAGCATGCTTGTTACGAGTGGAACTTGACTGACCATGTCTACCACAATGTACTGGCTGTTGGATCTCTTTACATAGCAAATTAACGCCGCGGACAGGGTGACCGAGTAAATCGCGCCAGCGTCGATGATGATGAGTAGGGTGGGCCGCAATTCAGGCTTTCTGTTATCACACAGCCTGGTGGCCTTCCGGTCGACATTCCAGATACGGTAAGCCAATATAACTAGTAGGATGGAGATGTTCGAAAAAGCGCATCAACATTCACGAAAACGCAAGTACGTACTGGTCGTCACTGTGTTGGTTGCCAGAGCTGATGCCCAGAATGCGGGGATCCATTGGGAGAGACTCTTCTCAAAGACATCGCCGTCTTTTATTCGCGATTCGGTATATAGACAGGTGAATCCAGTCACTTCAGTGAGATCATTAATAACTTCGATTCACCTAGACGTGAAGACACCTTACTAGTAGCAGCACACCAAAGTAAAGCAGGCAGAATCATGACAACTTTAGATTGTCATACCGCATAACAGTGGTAGAGCTGCAATTCAGGTTAACGATGGGATCGTTCGGACACACGAAAAACCTCACAACGACACTGTCTCCTACCAGCGTCTGTGCAGCATACATGTAGTTCTTGGCCACAAACGTCCAATGCGACATGTCGGAAAAATACCCAATACGTCCTCCTTGGTAGGTGACTGGCAGATAAATGAAACCCTCCATGACCCGTATGACATCGATGACGAGGTGCTATATGCCCACAGTAAGTCGGTCTCCA
Source organism: Xanthoconium purpureum (assembly GCA_038090075.1). Lineage (NCBI taxonomy): Eukaryota > Fungi > Basidiomycota > Agaricomycetes > Boletales > Boletaceae > Xanthoconium > Xanthoconium purpureum. The sequence continues at coordinate 7,995 of JBBPMA010001312.1, read as the reverse complement.
TCTGATGCTTATGGAAGGTCACCAAGGAAGCACGCACCACCGTGCTAAATAGCAGCAACGAGCACGCAACCGCAAGCATCTTATAATTCATTCGGAGAATGGACCGTTGAGACGACAGTGCCCAGACAGCTGCACCGAACATGGTCAACGAGAAGCCTTTGTCCAATGTCCAGCATGCTTTGCCCATGATTATAGTTGACGGAATTTACCATACAGAAGTGCTTCCAGTATCACCGCCAGTAGCTCTGCCTTGTCCAGGGGGATATCTTTGGTGTGCATATCTCGCGATGTGTGCTTGCAGATCACCAAGACAACCTGAGCTGGAAAAAGTGATGGTGGGGGGGAATCGTAGGAGAGGAAGCAAGACAGTGGGGTAAAGACAGTTCCTGCTCATCTATGTACCCGACACATCACTGTCAGGTGCTCGTAGGGACAGCTCGCTGAACCCTCGGGCACGGTCGGTTTCGCGTGCGGATTCCGTCCACCACATGTACCTCTCGGATGCAATGACCGGCTTTTCGGGGTGTTCCCAGTCAAGCCCCAAGTCAGCCAAGACTAACCATAAGTATACGTCCGCAGAAATTTCAACCTAATCAATTGTTAAATGAGGCATGAGCAACTTGAAGCACGCACCACATGTCGCGACAAACATATTCACTGTCAGTGAGGAGAATAAACTGCAACTTGCTATAGAAATGAGTGGGGCATTGAGATGTGTAATATGACAGGGCATGACGAGGTGAGCTGATGAGAGTCTACGTTACGATGTCATCAGCCTCTGTCGAAGCATGGCATGAGGGGCGGAGACGGAGCGGAGGTGCTTGGAAGAAAGGTTGGGCAAAAGAAGTTGCGCATGCGTGTCCATGACACAGATACTACACCTGGTTTGGACTCGAGACTGTATTTCCTGCCTTGTCTTCATCTGGGGATCGGACTCGCACCATGGATGTGCGGGCGGGGAAGAAACGAGCGTGTAGAGTTGTAGTGGCAGAGCGAGGACTCAGTGTCGTCGGTCGGTGTACGGGTAGGATCTTTAAGGATGCAAATTCACCATTCAACTTCTGCGGTAACGTAAAACGGCGTCTGCTTGCACCGAGGATCGTTTGCGTCATCAGAGCAGCATAAAATGGACACTGCAATTTTTCATGCAGACACCCAAGGATTAGGAGATGCTACATCATAGATATATTCGTACAGTACGGTTACATACAACAATACGGTTGCGAAGAAAGCATACGATCGAGCGAGGTACCGTCCTTTGTTTTTTTTTTTTGCATACCTGTCTGCATAAGCGCGCATATGTATAGGTTGTCGTCGCGTGCGGCATAACCTCCCATCCGAGTCTAAGCGTGGTGGATCGTGGTGTCGTAGGAGGGGCATCAACGAGCGAGTGACACAGGGATGAGGACGTGGCGCGCATTACATGGTGGTACGATGGGGACCTGCCCCACGCGTAGCCATGTCTCCCCGAGAAAGCACAGCGAAAGCAAACAGCAAAAGGCGAGGTAAAAGAATGTCCCTACCACAAGAACCCAACCATCTCGATCATCTCTCCGGGCTCTGCCATCCCGTTCTGCGCTCTCCCCTCCCGCTTGGCACGTCTTGCAGCCTTGAAATCCGATCCCCCGATTTTGGAACCTGCGCCCATCTTTTGGCGGGGCCGTACGAGGCCCGCGCCGTCATCGCACAGTGGCGTCGACGAGGACGCGAGATGGGCGGGGATGGACGGGACGGGCGGGAGTGGGCCCGTTTGGTAAGCTTGTTTGTTACGCGACCGGGATGGGTGAGGCGAATGTACGCGAACGCGCGCGGAAAGGTGGACCGTGTGTACGCTCTCGTCTGAGCTGATCGAAAAGGCGATCGAGCGTGCGTCGTCCGCGTGGCGCGTGATAGAGCGGGCACGTCCGCGGGGAGAGCGCTTGGGTGTGGCACCAAATGCGGAGGTGGAGGCAGTCTTGGGTGTGCGAGGGACGGCGGTGCGTGGGGTCGCGGGGAAGACGGCGGTTGCGGGGACTTCGTCGCCGAGTTTACGGCGGAGACGCTCGAGTTTGGCGCGCCGCTGGATAGAATCAGAAACGTCCGAGCAGGAAGAGCCGGATGCGGTGGAGGGGGCGTTGGAGATGATGGAGGGTGCGACGGAGAGCACGGAGGCGCGACGAGGTGAAAAGGGGTTCGTGGGCGAGTCGGGGTCATTGATGGAGGTGGAGGAGGGGTTGAGTTTTAGGAGGGGAGGGAGATGCGTGGGTTTGCGTTTGCGCCAGGTGGATTCTGTGACTTAGGGTCAGTTTAGGTGATGAGAGAGTATAGGCGACGTACCAGTGTCGTCATCGAGCACGCGGGGGACATCGCCCAAGATTTTGCTGAGCTTTTTGGAGGAGCGAACGAGTGCAGAGCGTTCATGGGACGCGAGGGTGTTTGAGGTGGGCGGGGGAGGGGGAAATGCGAACGACATGCTGGTACCAGACCAGAGAATGGGAAATCGAACATGGCTCTCAAGCGGGTTTATAGGGACGGGCACGAAACAAAAGGACAACCACAATTGTCTACCACAAAAGAACACCCATAAAGGGAAATTCCTCTTTGCAAATACGGAAGCAAACAACGTCACCGATCGATCGATCGATCGGCCATGTCCATCCGCTGGTCTCTTGTCGCCGCACTCCCCGCCCGCTCCTCCCACTGCGCCGCCGTCACAAACGCCGGCCGTCTCCTCCTTTATTCGGGCGAGCGCCAGCCACGCACCCCCGTCGACAACGCGCTCCACGTCCTCGACCTTGATGCCACGCCCGCACTCCGCACTCTCGGTGCACTTTCCGACATCCCGGTGCCCCGCATCGGCGCATCCGCCGTGCATGACCACAGCACCAACAGCCTCTACGTATGGGGTGGGCGGGGCGGCACCGACATGGCCCCGCTCGATCGCTTCCAGGCTGGCATCTGGACAGCCTCGCTTGACGCAACCGACACCACCACCTGGGAACGTCTCCCCGCCGTCAATGACAACTCGGACGCAGCCCCCGTGTTGAGAAGCTTCCACACCTCTGCCCTCGCCGGAGTAGGTTTCAGATCGAATCAATAATCAACCTGGACGCTGATGGAATGTCAGGGCAAACTCTACATTCACGCGGGATGTCCCGCGTCGGGCCGACTCGCCACCTTGCACGCCTACGATCTCGCCACTCACACCTGGCACAAGCTCGCAGATGCACCCGAACAACCCCGTGGAGGCACTGCCATCGCCGCCGTCTCTCTCCCTCCCAGCTCTGAGCTCGTCCTCGTTCGCTTCGGAGGTCACTCTCCTTCCCACACCTTTTGCCGCGATAACGACTCACGAAAATAGCAGGTTTCGCAGGGTTCCAACTTCCGAAAGTCCCCGAGGGCACCCCGCCACCGCTCGACATCTATACGCCGAGCACAAACACCTGGTCCACCGTCTACCCCAACCCCGATCCTGAACACGGTTTCCCAGGGCCACGATCCGTGCATGGGTTCGTCCCCTTTACCACCACCAGCGCCTCTTCCTTTGGGACGGCCCCAGTCGCGCTGCTGTACCACGGCGAACGGGACGCTTCATCTCTCGGCCACGCAGGTGCAGGTGTATTTTGGGACGACGCATGGCTTCTCCTCGCGATACCCACCGCGACTTCCACCCCAGAATTGCAGTGGAAGAAACTTCGTGTTGATGGTACGTGAACGCCTCCCCAAAATATAACATTCACTATTAATATCGTGTTTCGGTTGACAGGAGACGCACCCGAACCCCGCGGCTGGTTCCCTCCCGCGTCCTACGTTCGCAACGGCAAAACACGGGTCGTGCTTACTGGGGGATTACTTTCATCCAACGAGCGGAGCGGTCAGGTGTGGGTCGGAGACGTCGAACTCTGAATGCGATGAGGAAGTACAAGAACATTTGTATGTAAGAATCTAACAGCGTGTCTTGACTCTGTGGCTTTGATGTGCCGCATGCATCTGCTCATCTCGAGAGGGGCAGCCTCATCGTGGACGGTCCCGTCAACTACAACGAATTCAAAATATTCTAGCTTGTTGGAATAGCAAGCACGAGCATAGCCGTTCTTGAGCCGCAAGGCGTTGGTATCGTATCGACATTGTCCCTTTTCGTATCCCTGATACTTTATCGCCTTACCCATCCCGTTTACGATGGATCTTTCCCCTTTTGTTTTCTTATCGCTGCAACATTCGAATTCAATGCCTTTCACAAGAAACGACACTAGGCAGACTACAAACGACCTACACGACTACAAACGACGCCATACATGAACACAACGCAATATACAACTTCAATGGCACTGGTAACATCATACACACTCGACTGCACTCGTGACCTCTAGGCTTCCGCCTGCAAGGACTCCTCTTCAAGGACCGTGGCGGCACGAAGGAGCCAGACGTACCGAGAACGCCAATTCTGAAACGGATGTCATTAGATGTCAATACTTGAGGATACTAGCAGCCTTGACATACAGGAGCTTCAGCTTCGGAAACGGCCAATGGCTGGATTTCCTCTGCGGCTTGCCCTTCGAGAACCGTAGAGGCAGCAGAATGACAATGAACGCCGGAAGGCAAAACCTGAAAATCCGAAATGAGAGTGGATCCCGCACGTCAGCAGGTGAGACGTACGGGCAGGTTGGCAGACTCGGTGGTGGACATTGTGCAGGATATAGCAAGGGATACCAGTAGACGTTTGGTGGGGTTCGAGGACTGCTGGATCCATGCTCATTCCACCCCCTTGAATACCTTTCAAAAGGCAATGCATCCAGCGTTACATGCAGTCACAGTGGCCCTTTTTCATCATTATCGTCTCCAAGTTATCCGGGGTACTAGAGAACTAATCCACATTCGGTGTACTATGGCGTGCAATCAGACCATGCGGGGACAGGTGGAGTTTAATGCCCTCAGCCCTTCTGTACCTTTGCATTGAATTCATGTTCAATGCGTTCGAGGTGCCTGTGATATTAATGTCCGAACGTCCAAATCCGTGGTACCTACATGGTGGTTACGATACGCGGGTACTGAGGGGACGAGAGTGATAATGTCCTGTTAGTTGGTGTGGGTAACACGAGGGCCATTAGTACTAATCGGATCGCGTGGTACGATGTTATTGGGCTCGTTGAGAAGAATTTTCAGGATAATCAAGTCGAGGGGAGACATACGATGGGATGTTGAAAAAAAAAAGACATGTAGACACCCAAACACTACTATAACATTCAGAGACCGACGTGGATAAACGGAAGCCAAGTAGTAAATGATGTTTTCCCGCTATCTCGAAGACGCCCAATAGCATCGTGCAACGCTCGCGCAGCCTCTCGATAATCAGGCCGCGTTCCGCTTCGAAACAGCTGCTCGTAGACGTCCCTGGCCACCTCGGGCGCGAGCTTGTCGCTAATCGACCACATCGTGCCAATAACGCCCCCGTACCCCGCAAACAGCATCCCCGCAGCGACGTGAATCGCCTCGTCGGTGAGACGCTCGTCGCCCATCGCCGTCTGACACGCAGAGAGAAAAGCAAGCCCACCATGCGGACGCGACAACGCAATCATGTCCCGCAGCTTCAACCGCCGTCCGTCGGCGAGACAAAGTCCACTGTTGGTCGGATCGGAGTTATCTTGGACCCCATGGCATGCGAAATGGACCCAGTCTGCCTCCTTCATCAAACCAAGCACTCCTTCGACCGTTCCAGTGGGCGATTCCAGCAGGGTGGTGGTGCCCGGAGTTGAGTTCCTGATGATGGCGCTAATGTTCTCCAGCTCTGTGGCCACACCAGGGAGTGAGGGTAGACCATCTGAAGGTGGCTGACGAACAACAAGGAGGCGAACATCACTCCTGGGTGTCATGGAACGATTGAATGACGGCGCAAGAATGCTGAGCGTAGGGACGTATGACGAGACGACAAAGTCGGATACTTTGTTCCCGAGTTGTGAATGCTGAGTACCATACAAACCAGCTGCATGAATAGGAAGAAACACGAAAGGACCAGTCGGACACCAGAAGATGCGTGAGAGGTCATCCAGAGTCTGTTCAGAGACACCGATGAACAATTTGAACGAACTCGAGATGATATGATACATACCGAGAAAGCCAATGCATCGAGGACTGGTTTGACGACGTCATTCCACAACGTGGATAGGAGGGACTCCCAGCTGATCCGACCTTGTGTTGTAGGCCCCCCTTTCCTTTCGTCAAAGCGAGCGTAACCAAGTAGCTTGTCTAGCATCTTCTGAAGACCGGCAGAGCGCTGGAAGTTGAAACTGGGAAGGGGGACGTGAATTACGTGGTCGACGTTGGAAAGGATAATCAATGCGTCGCAGCGGTTTTCCGCTGCGTTGAGTATCACCACCGGTCCGGAGTGCGCGGAAGCACGGAGCTGAGAAAATCCTTTGTGGAGGAGGAACCGCTCGAATCCAGGCAACCCACGAATCTCCTGGAGCAGTCTATCTCGCTCAAGCGCGAGAGTATGGTGTCCTTCGGCTTGTTGTTCCAAAGACTCTGACGTGCGATGCGTTGCCCTTTCAGTCCGCACAGTGAATCCGGATAGAGAGACTTCACGAGTGGCACTAGCGTGTTCTAGCGCGGTGGAAAGTTCCCGAAGTCTAAGGGCGTGGCCCGGATGAGCTGATGATAACTCTTCATAAGAGCCACGAAGCCGTAACAAGTCTCCCCAAACGATCGAGCGTCCTTGTTCAAGCCACTCGACAGCGATTTCTGGGAGTCCCGAATCTAGAGCCGCTGCCGCTGCCTCTCGTACCACATTGGCCCTACGGACAACCATAGCGTAACGAAGAGAGAGAGAGAGCCCAATCCATGCAATTTGAGGAAGGAGGCTAATGGCAACAGAATATGCGTGGAGGAGCGAGTGATGTTGTGTACGCTGAGCGCACGATATCCAGTTCTCTGATGCAAGGAATCGGGCACTAACGTGGCCAAAGAGGAAACAGGCAGCCCGTGAATACAAAGAAATTGCTTGTTCGAGGTCATTTGGCTCTCCGAGGTACTCGAACCGAGTGGAAAAGGAGTCACCTAGGCTGCTCAGCGAGCTAGATAGGTCAGGGTGGTTATGAGGGGTGAGATCAATAACATCCTTCTGCATCAAAATAGCAATCTCAAGGTCGCCCGGTTCCCCGAGGTGCTCGAAACGAGTGTAGAAGGAGTTGCCGAGGTTGTTGAGGTAGTTGGTCTTGTCAGGGCGACCATTAGGAGTGAGCTCAACAGCATCTGTGTGCCTTGAAATTGCCACCTCAAGATCATCCAGCTCTCCTAGACGCTTGAAACGATCAGAGAAGGAGTTGCCAAGGCTGCTAAGATAGGCAGGCTTCTGAGGGTGACCATGAGGGGTGAGGTCCACCACATGTCTATGACTGGAAACTGCGTCCTCGAGGTCACTGAGCTCCCCAAGATATTTGGATTTGAGTCTCAGGGTGATTCCGAGGTTGTTCAGGGCGTATAGCTTGTGAGGATGGTTGTTGGGGGTGAGGTCGACAGCACCCCTGAAGGCAAAAATTGCGTCCGTGAGGTCGCTCAGCTCTCTTAGGCGCTCGAACCGGACCATGAGCGCGTTGCCGAGGTTGTTAAGATGGATGGACTGGCTAGGGTGACCGTGAGGAGTTAGGTCAACAGCGTCCCTGAGGATGGAGATTGCAGCCACAATGTCACTCAGTTCTCCGAGGTTTCGAAAACGGGCTTGAAGGCAGAGACCGAGGTTGTTTAGATAGCCAGGCTTGTCAGGGTGACCATAAGGGATGAGGTCAACAGCACTCCTATCCCTTGAGATTGCGTCCTCGAGGTCACCCAGTTCCCCGAGGTGCTCAAAACGAGCGAAGAGGGCGCAGCCAAGATTATTAAGATAAGTGGGTTTCCGAATGTGGTCATGGGAAGTGAGGTCAACAGCATTCCTAAGCGCCAAAATCGCATCCTCAATGTCGCTCAGCTCTCTGAGGCGCGCGAAACGAGCCGAGAAGGAAATGCCTAGGTTGCTTAGATGGC
>JBBPMA010001311.1:0-11868 GCA_038090075.1 Xanthoconium purpureum | reverse complement strand
TCCCCTTTTCCTCCATCCTACATTACTCCCCATCACTTCCACCCTTATCACCCCACCCCCCTTACTTCCTTGTCATCTCCAACATTCCCCAGCACTTTCCAGCACTTCCCAGCACTCCCCAGTCTGTCAGGGTCTGGGCTGGACTAATGGACCTGGGGCCCTAATTATGGCAAAGGGCTGGTTTGCTGATGTGCATCACTTGTGATGGTGGCCAAATGTTCCTGCGCAACTTGAAAGACAAGCCCCTCGCTGTGGCGACCCTAAAAGACAGGTTATACTATCTTGATCAGTAAACCGTGTCCCAGAATGCTGCCAACATTGCAATAAAAATAAAGCGTGCCTGGACATGGGAAGAATGGCATCACCGATTAGGACATATCACCATTAGCGGAAGGCTGTGCAGCTTACATGGGAAAAACCTTGTTGATGGTTTCTCATTGCACGATAGCCCACAGGACTTCGAATGCAAGGCCTGTATCAAAGCTAAGATGGAGAGAATGTCAGTACCAAAAACACGCACACCACGCGATCGAAAACTGGGTGAACTCACCCATGCAGACGTCTGGGGACCTGCAAGGGTATCATCCCTGCATGGATACCAATACTACATGTTGTTTATTGACGATGCGACCAGACATTGTACAATCAGCTTCATGAAAATGAAGGATGAGACACCTACCAAAGTGAAGCAGTACCTGGCGTTGATCGAGTGCCAGAACTTGTTCATACCAAAGGCGATACACACCAACAACGGATGGGAATACATCAATAAGGACTGTGGAATAGGGCTAAAATAACCTGTAGAATACTCAGTAAGTCACTAAGTCACTAAGTAAGACTAAAGGTACTATGGTGCGATGTAAATGCTGCTTATGTAAGCTAATAACTATATATGGAATAAATTCCAACAAGGACTTGTGCATGTGGTGCCTAGATCACGGAATAGAGATCCAGATGACAGTGCCATATATGCCAGAGCAAAATGGTATTGCTGAACGCTGGAATAAAACTGTTGTCGAGTTAGCTCGCTTGATGATATTTGCATGTGACATACCAAATGAGCTGTGGCCTGAAGCAATGAGCCATGCCACATATATATGAAACCACGCATATATGCATGCTGTACCTGATAAAACACCGTACGAGAAATGGTCTGGGAAGTGCCCAGATATCTTGTCTGTCCAAGAATTCAGACATTCTGTTTGAATTCTCAATTAGGAATTGAATCCGTTGAAGTTGGACGTAAAAGCAAAATGGCATACCTTCATTGGGTACAAGGAAGGCCCAAGGGTGATAAAATATTATGACACTGTCAAGAAGACAGTAAAAGTCAGTTGCGAATAACACTGGCCAATGAGCATGAACCCACCTGTTGCCGAACAACAGTTTGAGGGGGAGGACAAGTCGAGGGTCAAACCTCCATCCAACGTGCAGGTCCAGAATGGATCAAAGCAAAACCTGACTGGTCAAGCTGATATGAGAGCTAGTAAACGTCAAAAGGGTAACAAAAATGTTGACATATCTATGCCCAAAAATGTCATGACGTCTAGTCCACGTCAGCAAGACAACCTAAAAGAGGAATCGTCTATAAAGAACAGTGAAAAGTGTCAGGTAGACGAACTGACTGATGTACTGTATTCATTCAGCATATCTGATTGAGCGCGATCCAACGGGAAAGAGCCTGACAAGAAAGATCGCCGAGCATCAGTCGAGGAAGTTCAGGATGAAGATGACATACCTGGACTAAACCACAATGATGATGGTGATGATGACGAAGAGACTGACAAGGCTGATCGCGAGAAGTTGGCATTGACAGCAGCTGCTGCAGTATGCACTGTGTTCACTGAAACGAACATGAGCAGCAGAGATCCAAAATCGCTCAAGGAAGCGATGAGCTCACCTGAGTGGCCCGAATGAGAGAAGGCCATTCAAACCAAGCTAGAGACGCTGCAACGTATGGGCACTTGGGAACTAGTCGACACTCCTGAGGATAGAACCTGTAATGAACAAATGGGTCTTCGTCAGAAAGTACAACAAAGATGGAATCCTACAAAAGTATAAGGCCCGTCTAGTGGCCAGAGGATTCAGCCAGATGCCTGGCATGGACTACAATGAGACGTTTTCCCCAGTGGTGCGACTCGAGACAATATGCGCGATAGTTGCACTTGCTGTGGCCAAAAACTGGGAAATCCAACAGATGGAATGTAAAAGGTGCTTACCTAAATGGTAAGCTAAAAGAGGACATCTATATGGATCAGCCCCAAGGTTACAATGATGGTATGTCCTGGGGAATGGAATGAAGAGCTTGATGGTAAGCTCAGTGGGGTAAAATTTAAACATCTATATACAGATCCGTGTGTCTACATATGATGTGAAGGAAATTCCATTGAAATTATAACGGTATGGGTCGACAACCTCCTACTATTTATGAATAGTAAGGAAATTATGGTCAAATTAAAGAATGACCTAAAAGGGCTATTCAACATTACTGATTTAGGCAAACCAAACAAGCTTGTTGGACTAGAAATCACATGCAATCAAGAACAGGGAACACTGACAATACAGCAAACCCAATACATTGAAAATTTACTCAAGAAGTATCTAATGCATGATGGCAGCACTGTATCCACCCTGCTCGACCCGAACGTGAAACTCGAACCCTGTGAACCAAGTGCAGAGCCAATGTTCCAATAGTGTTGCTCACAGGATCCTTGATGTATGCCACCATTGGGACTCGCTCTGACATTGCATACACCATCAATAAGCTCTGTTCCTTCAATAATAATCCAGATTTGGTACACTGGATTGCTGCCAAACATGTCCTACACTACCTATGAGGAATGAAGGAACTCGGCATCACATATACAAAAGGCAGTGCATATGGCGAATTTTATGGATACGCTGATGTGGGCTTTACGAACAACCATGACTTAATGTCGATGAGCGGAAATGTATTTATCCTGAATAGCGGCACTATTACCTAGAGCTTGAAGAAGGAATTATCACCCACACTCTCGACCACAGAAGCAGAGTTTAATTTGATGGCATGTGCTGAGAAGGACATAATCTGGCTATGAAATCTCTATAAAGAGATCAGTTATGAACCAAAAAAGGCCACAATTTTGTATGGCGACAACAAATCTGTGATTACCATCGTAACTAACACCCAGTTCCATAAGTGAGCTAAGTATTTCAACCTTAAAAATCTGCACATGAGAGGATCAATACAACTCAGCTGGCTAACTCTCACCTATTGTCCTACAAGTGAGATGACCACTGATATCCTCACCAAAGCCCTAGCTTGTCAGCTGCATATGCTCCACACCAAAGGACTTGGCCTCTGCAAGGTTTGAGGGGGAGTGTTGGAGTATGATGACCACTCACTAGTGTAAATATGAGCAAACCAAGCTTGGCCTCATTGGCATAGACATGATTGAGGCTTACACATCCAAGTTGCATATTTCCAATAGTACCGTAGTATAAAGGTCGGCCCAGCATTAGGGGATCCTTTATTAGGTTCTAGAAGTAGAACAGGTCTTAGTCAATGCCAAAGAGGGCAGAAATGACTATTGTATTTACCTAGAAGTAGAACAGGTCTACTATACATGAGTATTAGAATAAGTAAGAGAAGTAGTAACTCACCTCAGTCAATGCCAAAGAGGGTGGAAACAACTGAGGTGTTAATAGATAAAGCACAGGCTTATGGTTGAGGGGGGAGATGAGCATTTGCACTCAAACACACATGGTTGTGATGGGGGTCTAGTGTTTGTGCTCAAGATGACACAGCTGAAGTGGGAGATGAGCTGTCATGCTTCAATAAACACATTTGGATAGGGACAAGTGATTGGGTTTGAGGTGACATGGTTGGGGGGGACAAGCGGTTGGCAAGTGGTGTTGGATGTATATGTACACAAGGCAAAGACAACTTTGAGGCGAGTTTTGACAAGTTATGTAAAGTGACTTCAGTTGCTGACATATTAAATATTATAGCCATCACAAGAGAGTGTTTGTTGACATGTATTCTGTCATCACATTCCTGCCCATTTTCAAAACCTCCCAGTGCTTGTTCTCATCATATCCAGCACATTTTTGACACCATCTGCCTGTTTTCAACTCCTTCAGCATGTTCTCGATCATTCTCACCTCCCCTTGCTCTTTTTTGATGCTTTCCACTCATTCAGGCTGTCATGGAAAGTTGTTGCAAAATTGTAAGGTAGTGACCAGATGGCGGTGTTGCACAAAATACGGTCGTTGCCCCACTGGCATTAGTTTGCAATATCATAGCCATTGTATCTTGCAATACTTCCCTGCTTGCACCACATTCCTGGTTTATCTTGCAATACCATGATTTGCCATTGCGTGCTCCCATCTTGCAATACCATGTTTGGAACCCCTGATGTCGGAATATTGCTGGGCCCTTGCTGTCACAGCATTGCGCTTCCCCATCTTCCCTCCCTTGCCCTGACGAGTTGCAATATCGCTCCCCTTCGTCTTGCAATACTAGGTCCTCCCATCAGTGTTGCGAAATTGCGCTCCCTTGTCTTGCAATACCACACCCTTCCGGCCCATTCCCTGTCTTGCAATGATGCTATTCTGTCATGCAATACCACATCCCCCAATCTGTTCATGGTCATGCATCCGCTCCTTGCAATATCGCATCCCCTCAGCTTGCAATACTATATTACCTGGCCCTCATCATGCAATACCACACTGCCCATAAGTTTGCCATCACCATTCCCTCCTTGCAATACTGAATCTGATGCTATTCCGTCATGCAATACCACGTCCCCCAATCCATTCACAGTCATGCATCCGCCCCTTGCAATATCACGTCCTCAGCTTGCAATACTATATTACCCAGCAAATGCATGGCCCTCATCATGCAATACCACACCGTCTGTAAGTTTGCCATTACTGTTCCCCCCTTGCAATACTGATTCTGATGCTATTCCGTCATGCAATACCACATCCCTCAATCCGTTCACAGTTGTGCATCCGCTCCTTGCAATACCGTTGTGTGACCTAGTGCTTTGCAGTATCATCTAGTATATCATGCTTTCCTCACATACCTGTAGCACATAACTTAGAATAGTTCCTACCATTACCATGTAATATTATGACACTGATCACTCTGTCAGGAATATATGTAACAGTTCTGTAACAGTTCAAGTACCATTTTGTAAAGCAAGTTGTAGTCTAAGTGACAGGAATGATATGTTTGTTGTATGACATCCCAAATGCTCTCCCTAATTCCCTTTCAACACTTTAGCTTTCCTGTATTGACATTAGGTCATCGCGATACAAATAGGAAAAAAACATACTTAGACTTGCGTGCAGCATCACAGGCAATGTTGGAATCTGCCACCTGTTTACCCCTTGACTTCTTGCCTTTGGTGTTTTTCTTTGCCAGGGATGCAGGAGGAGAGACTACATCTTCCTTTCCAATGACATTGTCACACTGAGCACACAAAGACAGAATGGGCTTCTGCTTTGAACAACCAAGAGTGGCAGGATCTTCCTGTGCCAGTGGGGCTGCCTGAGGAAGGTTGACCATGCCACACTGTTCTGGAGGGAGTGTAGTCACTGGTGGGACTGCAATATTGATCAAGGGATGGTGAGCGTTAGCTGGCAATTGATCTTGTTCAACGATCAGAGATTCGGAGGGAATAGGTACCAGGTATGCAGCAGGGGAAGAACTTGTGTTGGATGGACTAGGCACAGGGACTTGCACAGGTCCATTGAAGTTAAACTGAGTCAGAACAAATGGGCTCCAATCAAAACCTTGACCAAGGACTTCAAACCCAATGGGTGGGTTCAATCCAGCATTGACCAGGGGTATTGGCATTGCAGAGAATGTGGCGGTTGCAGATCCCAACAAAGTCAGGGCTTGGAATGATGTGGGCACAAGTGCACCATTCCAGGAATCACCAAGTACAGGGTACTGCCAGTTGTTGCTGTGCAAAAAGTTGGAGAGGGAGCCTGGCAGAAAGGCAGTACTGGCGGGGTCAATTTGCCAGACCGGGTTTGCATGAGGGGTGGAGGTAGAGACCACGTGTTGCATGGGCATTGCAAGACCATGAGGCTGTAGGAAATACTATGCTACACATATAGGTGAGTATAGAGTTAGGAAAGTGTAAGAGTAGTGTCTCACCTCAGTGGACTGTATAATAGCCAACTGAGGTGCGATGAGACTAGCCAAGCGGACATGTACAGCACGTAAATTAGGTAAGCATGGATAATAGACTACGCTATGGTGGAAATTCAACACTCCCCCTCAAACGGAGTGGAGTCCTAGTTTGGAAGCAAAATGTTTAGCTTTGATAGAAGGAAGGGCTTTAGTAAGCATATCAGCAACCATGTCCTCGGTCAGGCAATAAAGTAAACGGATGGAACCCTTATTGATAGTAAAATGAATGAAATGATACCTAATGTCAATATGCTTTGTGTGTGCATGGTAATTACTGTCCTTCATTAAGGCAATGGCAGATTGATTGTCAGAATAAAGAAGAGTGGGCAATTTGAATGGGCGGAAAAGTTTGCTAATGAGGCAACATAGCCAGATGACTTCCTTCGCTGTGTGAGTTGCAGCAATGTATTTGGCCTCTGTGGTTGACAGCGTAACAAGTTCCTGCTTCCTCAATGCCCATGAAATGGCTCCCCCATCAATGAGGAAAGTGTGGCCCGAGATTGCATGGCAATGTTCCTGCAATGCGCCATCTGCATCCACATACCCAGTAAGGCCCTTCCACTCTGTCCCATAGGTCAGTGACCACTTCTTCATACCAACCAGATAGCAATATACTTGCTTTAGCACCTCCCAATGAGCTAGGCCTGGGTTTTCAGTGAATTGTGCCAGTGTTGAGACAGCAAAGGCGATGTCAGGTCAGGTATCTACAGCAAGGTACATGAGAGAGCCAAGAGCTGAGTGGTACAGGACCTGCTTCATGAAGGCAATATCAGCGGTTGACTTCGCGGACTGACTTGTCAAGAGCTGGATGTGGGGGTCCATTGGGATCAAGAGTGGTTTTGCGTCTGTAAAATTATATTTGGCTAGTATAGCCTTGATGAACGGTTCCTGTGAGATGGACAGCATGCACCGATCTCAGTTGTGAGTCACCTTCATGCCAAGAAGCCAGCTGATAGGCCCTAGGTCTGTGATCTTGAAGCACGTACCAATCTCAGCCTTGAAGCTATGGACAAGCTCTTTCGAGCTGCCTGTGACCATGCAGTTGTCAACATGAGAGGTGAGGAGCAGTATTTTGCGGCCAATACGGGCTACAAAGACACCCCAGTCCGCTTCGGTTCGATGAAACCTGAGAGCCTTTAATTCATCACAAAGATGCTGGTACCACTTCAGCACACCTTGCTTAGAACTGTAGAGGGCAACTCGTAAGCAGGCAACAACATCGCAGCCCGATTTCTCAAAGCCAGGTGGAAGTTCCATGTAGATGACTTCATTGTTGTCGAGTTTTCCATTGAGGAATGCACTGTGGAAGTCAAATACTTCGATCTCCCAGTCATGGCACACAGCTAAGGCAAGAATGAGGCGGAGGGAGGCAAGATGAGCAACAGGAGCATAGGTTTCATAGTAGTCAACGCTGTAGACTTGGGTGAAACCACACACAACGAGATGAGCTTTATACTTATTGATCTTGCCTGCAGTGTTCTTCTTTATTTTGAAGACCCACTTGCTATCGACGACGTTGATCCCTTTCAGTGGGCAAGGTATGACGTCCCACATGTGAGCTTCAGCAAGGCTTTTGAGTTCGGCATTGATTGCCTCTTCCCATTGTGGCCAGTCGGGTTGCATATGTGCTTCAGCAATGGTCCTGGGTTCAAGTGCCTCGGTATCACAAGTTGTGGCATGCATTGTGTAAGCAACATGTTTGTTGTCTAAGCCCCACACCACTGTGCTGACCACTGCCTCAGCTTCATCACCTCCTTGAGCCTTAACAGGCTGCATCCCATGTGGTAAAACAGATCCAGTTGATTGCCCATCGGTCATGCCAAGACCATCATGGAGCGCACACATATATGGCGATTCCGTTCGTTGACGGGATGAGCAGCAGATGGTAGGGCCTTTGAGGTTATCAAAAGCCTCATACAGGTCATCTAGGCCATCCAAGGAGTTTGTCGGGTGTGCGTGGTCATTGGATTCAGGCTTATTGGGTGCTGGGGAGTTGGAACATTTGGTGGGGACCTCCAGTAAGTCCTTGACCTCCTGTTCACTGTTATCAGGCTGATCATGCCTTGCAGGATTCTCTCCTTTATTCTCCCCCTCAATCTGCATGGTGGCAGATGGCTTATCAGTGCCATCATGTTGTACAGTACGTCAGTTTTTGTGCTGTGATGTGTTGTTTGATGCGCCACCTATATTGGCTAGGTCTTCCTCGTGCCGATCAAACATGACATTGCATTCAACAGTTACCCGTCCACTAGAAAAGATCTGGTGTGTGCCACTTTCACCATCAAAACCAACCCAACGGCCATCTCAAGCTCATCTGTCAAGTTTCAAGCCATTCATGTCATGTACCCATACATGGGCACCCCATTCAGGTACGTCTTGTAGGTTTGGCTTCTTTCCTGTTAATAACTCATAGGGGGTCTTGCTGTTTAGGATGCGCGAGGCCAATCAGTTCTTCACCCATACAACGTGCATCAGCACCTCGCCCCAGAGGTTTTGTGGGAGGCTGTTACCATGGCCAACTGTGCATATGCACTCCATTAGCATACAGTTTAGTTGTTCGGTGATGCTGTTATGCTGTGGGGTGTTGTGCGTCATCACCTTTCACTCGGTACCCTTGGACTTCAGGTGAGTGGTAAATTCTTTGCTCAGGTACTCGCCACCACGATCTGATCACAGACGCTTTATTTTAGTGTCATGCTGTGTTTTTGCCCACACCTCATATGCCTTGTAGGCATTGAACATGTCAGACTTTGCTGCGAGAAGGGTGACATGTGTATATCAGGTGAAATCATCGGTGAACAACATGTAATATGACTTGTGGCCTGGCATTTGGACTGGTGCGGGTCTCCAGACATCACTGTGGACCTTGTTGCCAAAGTGCTCGTGACACTGAGGTTCGCAGATCTTCCCTATAGGTTTGCAAGTTGCTTTCACATTCTTGCATGACTCGCACTGACCCATTGTCTCATGTGCAGGGTCAAGCTTTATGCCCTCAACCATCCCTTTCGACAACATCTCCCAGATCATGGTGGGGCCGATATGCAATAAATGGCAGTGCAGCTCTTCCATAGTGAGCATTTGTACAGTTTGGGCGGCACCAGCAAAGGCTTTCGACTGGTGTTTGATGCAATATAGCCCATTACTGACTTCAACCTCTCCCACCAGTTTCTTATAACGATTGAAGATGCGACAAACGGAGTTGTGGAAGAGTGCTGAGTAACCAGCTGCGGTAAGTTTGCTGATTGATATGAGGGTGACGCCCATTGATGGTGCATACAGTACGTCTTTCAACAGTACGCAAGTGGATTTATCACCATTGGGGACTTCAATATAGATGTCACCTCATCCAACAGCCTGGAAGGTACGTTTGTCTGCTGCGCTGATTGATCTAGGGGGGATGGTCTCAAATCTGACAAATTGGTCATGGAAGGGGGAAAAGTGCTGCAAGGCACTGCTGTCCTACAACTCAGCAATGGATGAGTGAGCGAGCATGGCAAAGGATAGGGTCGTCGTGGCTTCTATTTCCTCGACTGCAGTGGCTTCAGCTAACCACACACCATTAGGTTCCGATGTTGCAGTTGTTGCAGCCACGTTGGCTTGTGTGGTCTTTTTCACATCTGCCTTCAACTTCTTTCCTCACAACTTCCAATGCTTTGGAGCCTGGCCATGCTTGCCACCACCTTCCTCCCAGCAGTTTTCTGCTTTGTGGCCATCCCATCCACAGTTTCCACAAGTGTCAGTACACTTTTTGGTATGGCAATTCCCTTTCTTTTCTTTGGCTGAGAATGCTACATCATTGTCTTTTGACCTGGATTTAGAGCCTCTCTGGATGGAAAGACAATCGTACTCATTGAGGACTTGAGAGATGAGCTGATGTGACATGAGTCGATGGTTTAGTAGTCTCATGTTTGTCAAGATAGAGGTTAAGATGGGGTTATAGGAAGTGGGGAGTGACAAGAAGACCATGTTGAAGTAGTCCTTGTTGGAGACAGGCTCTCCCATGCAGGCAAGCTTCTCACACAGCATCATCATTTTATCAATGTGTGCGCACGCATCACCACCGTCTTTGAGCTTCATGTTATGATCCTTTTTCTCTGTCATATCTTCTTTCTCATCTGAACGATATATCGGGTTTACCTTGACCTCTTTCCTTATCATGAGGAGGGGACCGACTACTTACTTACCTTTGACATCCACACTTCCCCCATACTTCTTTCTCTTTGACTTCTCTCTTTCTCTTCCCAGGACTGTCTTCTCCCCTGATCGTTTCTCTCGCAACGATCACGTGTCCCCATCCTTCCTTAAGGTTCTACAAGTTTCCTAATTAGGTAATCAGTAGTACTTAAATATCTGACCAGCCTGTATTCTTCCTTATTCTTGTTCTGCGCAATCACAGCGTCAGTCTTGCGATCCACAGCTTGTCTAAGTTGTGACCTAGTCCTTTTTCCTTGAGACTTCTTTGAGGACACAGTGTCTCTTCATGAGTACCTCCCTCAGAGTAAGTAAACCTTTGACCTCAACGCAAGTCTGCTGACTCACGTAACACTTCAACTCGCCGAGTTGCCTTTGCTTCTCAACGCTAACAGCTACAGACTGGTCCTCAAAGAGTTCACGGAGTGCCACAAAGTATTCAGCACCTGTCAATTTCGAGTTCAGGTGAATGTATAGTGAGTCAGGGATTGAGGAGCTGATGTAGTGTTTAACAGCAGAGTCCTTCTCGTCCCAGTCCTCAGTGTTACGATTATCTTTCTTTGTCATACTTTCTTTCTCATCCACACCATACGACAAGTCTACATTGACCTCTTTCCCTATCACGAGGATGAGACTAATTACCTACTTACTTTCAATGTCCTCACCTCTCCGCTACTCCTTCCTCTTTGACCCCTTGTCTCATCAACAGGACTATCCACTCCTCTGACTACTTCTTTTATAGTAGTCACGTGTTCCCACTTTCCACGTAGTTCTACCGGGTTCTTCTTATGTAATCCATAGTACTTAAATACCCGCCTAGCCTGTACTTTCCCTCCATTCTTGTTCTGCACAATTACAGCGTCAATCTTGCGATCCACAACTTGTCTAAGTTGTGACCTAGTCCCTTTCTTCTTGAGACTTCTTTGAGGATGTAGTGTCTCTTCGTGAGTACCTCCCTCAGAGTAAGTAAAACCCTTGACCTCGACGCAAGTCTGTCGACTCGTGTAACAAAAGAACAAGAATAATCCTTCTGTCCCTCCTATTCAGGAGAAGGACCATCCCAGCCCATCCAAGATTTTCCCTCAACGCCCCAAGGGAATTTTTCGAGCTCCTGAAGATCTGGAAGAAACTGGAACATCCCAGGACACCCAGAAACCCCTAGACCCAGCAACCACCCCCCAGAGATTATCCTCTGTCGAACCCAGTCACTTCCTTGAACTACCAGCACCCCCATCTCCTGGAAAACGAGTAACTGTGGGAAAACCCTTCCTCAACCCGGCACTCCAACCATTGCCTAGGAAACGCTCTCCCCTGGCGTTCTTAATACCCTTGACTAGCTCATCTGGTATCCTGACGAGTCTCCCCTCGTTCTCGAGTATCCCCACTGCCCCTCCCTGTTCCTGCCCCACTGCCCCCCCCTGTTCCTGCCCCACTGGCACCACCTATTCCCCCGGGTCCTCCCGTTCCCCCTGCCCCTGTGAACCTGTTAA
>JBBPMA010001310.1:0-11868 GCA_038090075.1 Xanthoconium purpureum | reverse complement strand
CTTATCGACAGGACTATCCACTCCTCTGATTACTTCTCTTGTAGTAGTCACGTGTCCCCATTTTCCACAACGTTCTACTAGCTTCTTCTTACCTAAGCAGTAGTACTTAAATACCCGCATAGCCTGTACTATTTCCTCATTCTTGTTCTGCGCATTCACAGCGTCAGTCTTGCGATCCACAACCCGTCTAAGTTGTGACCTAGTCTTTTCTCCTTTGAGACTTCTTTGAGGACGTAGCGTCTCTTCGTGAGTACCTCCCTCAGAGTAAGTAAACCTTTGACCTCGACGCAAGTCTGTCGACTCATGTAACAATCGGCAGGTCAATGACGCATAGACAGTCGTCTGTGTAGTATTCAGACAGTAGTTGGTGTACAACGTTGAAGTGGGCGACGTGGTGGATAGACTTAAGGCGAAGATGCATGAGGAGGGTTGGCGGGGTGAGAACGGAGGCGCTGGTGGCGGTCTCGAACACGCCGTGTACTTTGAGGAAACCGTCAAGGACTGGAGCACCCTTGATAGTGAAGCCCTGTGTGAGCAACACCGAATGAGTACAAGACCGACAGGGAATTGAATGTACTTACAACGTACGGGACGTCGGTGCCTCCATGCTTCTTCCAGTGGCATGGAATACACTCGAAACGGACGTTGGGGCCATCTACTTTGACGCGCTCCTTGGCCGGAATGTCGATGCAGCGCGCGCAAACGGCACGTTCACAGTCTGGCTGGTTGCACTCCCACAGCCTCCCACCGTCTTTGCAGAGCGAGCAGTGCTATAGGTGATGGCTGTCACATCATCGGATACGCAAAAAAAGATAAGGTAGTACGTACCTGGATGTCCTTGCTGGACTTGGGTGGGCGTGCGTGGGTTGAGGGTTGTGCCTTGGCGCGCGTGCGTCGTGCGATGACCACGCGCCTTGCTGAGCCACCGGTCGTCTTCTTCGCGGTTTGCCGGGTACGAGCCATCAGTATGAAGGGAGGGGTGAGCGGAGACGTCGGTGTTGAAGTGTTGGCTGGGACAAGTGGGACATTGAGCGAGTCACGTGCCACGTGCGTGACTGACACGCGTACCTGGGTAGAGGGCTGGGGTTGCGCCTTGGCGCGCGTGCGTCGTGCGAGGACCACGCGCCTTGTTGAGCCACCGGTCGTCTCCCTCGTGGTTTGCCGGGTACGAGCCACAAGTATGAAAGGAGGGGTGAGCGGAGATGTCGACGTTGAGGTGTTGGCTGTGGCAGCGAGTGGGAAGAGAAATCGGGTTGAACGAGTCACGTGCCACGCACGTGACTGACACGCGTTGTTGAACGTATAACATGCGGCAGTCTCACGCTATTCTACTCCTTCGACTCTCTTTCTCTGTTCCTATGCCCCTCCAGAATACGGTAACACCACTTTGTTGTTATGTAGAGCTGCAGTCTACATAACAACAAAGTGTTTGTTATCTTGCATCACCTGTAAGTTTGCTCTTCTGTCTCACCTCCGCTGACGCCTCCTACAGGGAGCATTCCAGTACTGGGAGCGAGCGCCGGATGGATTTGAACGGATGCGGTTGTCGGTGAGTCTTATCTCTTCGCTTGTCCACGCTAACGTTGCTCGCATGCAGGAACAGGACAGCAGGACAGGATCGGTGTGTTGGGACTCTGGTCCCGCTCCCGCTTCCTGGTCTCTGCGTTTCCTCGTCAATCAGTGAGTTGGGACTCTAGTCCCGCTCCTGCTTTGACCGGGTGGGTTCGGGGGCTTCCAGGATCGGTGTGTCGGGACCCTAGTCCCGCTCCCGCTTCCTGGTCTTTTTTTTATCTCGTTTCCTTGTCAATCAGTGTGTCGGGACCCTAGTCCCGCTCCTGCTTTGATCAGGTGGGTTCGGGGGCTTCCAGGATCGGTGTGTCGGGACTCTAGTCCCGCTCCCGCTTCCTGGTCTTTTTTTCTCGTTTCCTCATCGATCAGTGTGTCGGGACACTAGTCCCGCTCCTGCTTTGACTGGGCGGGTTCGAGAACTATCAGGATTGGTGTGTCGGGACTCTAGTCCCGCTCCTGCTTTGACTGGGTGGGTTCGGGGGCTTCCAGGATCGGTGTGTCGGGACTCTAGTCCCGCTCCCGCTTCCTGGTCTTCTTTTCTCGTTTCCTCATCGATCAGTGTGTCGGGACACTAGTCCCGCTCCTGCTTCGACCGGGCGGGTTCGAGAACTATCAGGATCGGTGTGTCGGGACTCTAGTCCCGCTCCCGCTTCCTGGTCTTCTTTTCTCGTTTCCTCATCGATCAGTGTGTCGGGACACTAGTCCCGCTCCTGCTTCGACTGGGCGAGTTCGAGAACTATCAGGATCGGTGTGTCGGGACTCTAGTCCCGCTCCCGCTTCCTGGTTTTTGTTTCCTTGCATCAGGACCTCAAGACTGGCGTTATTTGCTATCGAAGATTGTAAGCATTCCCCTTCAGCCCTTCGATCCACTGATCTGACCGTCAAGCCTTGACAGTAGTCCGACCAAAATATGAAGATCCATCTCTTTTTTTTCACGCTTTTAATGTAATGTAGTGTGCTGTTTTCTCTTTGCTTGGACGGCTTGTCAAGAGGAGGGCCCCCTCTTGATAAGTCGCCCTTGCCCTTTGTTTAGTTGTTTTATTCCAACACTTAGAAATACTTAAACACAAAATACTACGTACCCTGTACAATACCATGTCCTTCGGCTCAAGGGCTAGGTCACGTGACTACAGTTTTGTATGCAATGCTAAACTCATTCGGAATAGTTCAGCATATTGTCTGTCAAGTTTACCTGAACAGCTATTACGAAGGCGTTGTGTGATAGTACTGAATTTGATGGTCCTTGTGTGAACCTTAGGTGCCTCATGTTACTTTGTGGCTTCACGTCCCCATCATGGCACACTGGTGGCTGACACTCAACAGGGAATTAGTCATACTGATGTAGTTGCTCTCAACTGACTTTGGCATCAGTATGTTGTCACCTGCTGGGCCAGGTTACGGCCTAAGCTCTCTCAATTCATACTGACCCTCTTCCTTAGTTCTCCTGCTGCGCATTCATTCAACATTGACATGCATAATACTAGTACTTGTCTCATTCCTTTTGAATTGTCGTCCGTCCACTCCCTAGACCTTGTCTGGCCAAATAGCCAATATCCAGCCCACTTGGTTGAACAAATAAGTACATAGTCGAACCGTGAGAATTTTCTCACCCTTGTTGGAAATTTTCGCAGAACCAGAAAGCTTCATGTCTCAAGTAGGCAATTCCGATCCAAGGCACAAGTTACTTAACAGTGTGCACCAAGTTTTAAAGGAGGTAGTACTTGGTCCTATTGTGTCCAATGGGGAAATCTCCCTTGAGAAGCTTCGGAAGCCAAGGCAAGCAGACAACCACAATATCTACTGAATTGCACTCCACTGGCTTATTTTACAGAATGAGGGCCCAAGCATTGGTACAAATGGCCCCTGAAATTATCAAGGATCCCAACAACACCACTGCACCCTCTTTGGGGGACCAAGAAGTACGCCATTGTGCTGCTGTGATTGTAGCTGCTTTTTTGAACCCTAGTAAGAGTTACAATGATCTAACCAGTCTGCTGGCTGACTCAGTCTACCCTTCAGTTCATGTCAAATGGGACTTTGACCGGTTTGCCCAATCGGAGAGAAAGCGTCGCTCGGGTAAATTTTTTGCCGAGATTCAGCTAGGTAGATTGACACAGCCAACCACAATTGTTGACATCCATGGAAGGATTTTGGTTTGGTATTTGCCTGGTCTCCTTCTCCCTCATCTTGTGGTATGTCCAGCAGGTTATATATTCTAACTGGTGGACCAAAAATCATTTTTTCTAGGAAGAGTTGAACAGTGCTACCAGGATTCTCAAGAATGCATTGTGTAACTCTGTTACCTCTAAAGGAGATCTATCCACCTGGAGATTAGATGGGTTTACGTGTGATGGAGAACAGGCTGTCTTTGGGGCAGGCAAATTGTCCATTTCTATTGGCAAGCTATTACCAGGACATAAAGTGCGTATTGAGAGATGTGTACTAGAAAATGACTGAGGGAGAAACCTAGAGGCTCCAAGATCCCATCTATTGTTCCCCCATCCTCCGTCGTGAAGTTGTTCAAAGATGGCTTCAAATGATACAGCCTGTGGAAGAACTTCTTGATGCTGTTTTGTCCATTGTGCATCCAGAGATGTGGAGAGCCAATAGGGACACCACCCAACAGTTGCTTTGCCAGTTGGATGTAGATTTACCCATCTGGCCTACTGTGTATCCTGCCATGGATGTCATTGCCAATAGAGTGACTCCGAGGCACTGTGATGGGGGTGGTGCCTTTTCCTTTTATGACCATTTGGTCAGCTTGGGGGTGGATCATGATGCTGTATTACAGCTTCATGATTTCCAGGCTGAGTTGGCTTATCCACCAGGTACAAGCACCCTGTTTACAGGCAAAGTGTTGGCGCACGAAGTACCTAAATGGTCTCAAGGGGAAAGGTTGGTTATGGCACATTATGCAAAAGATGATGTACAGGACAGGTTAAAAGTGGCAAGACCCTTATTGCCTTCTCAAATGGTTTGGTTGGGGACCCATAGTTAGGGAGTGTTTAATATAGTCCTTATGTTACCTGGATAATATTACTT
The DNA here is from genome assembly GCA_038090075.1 of Xanthoconium purpureum. NCBI lineage: Eukaryota > Fungi > Basidiomycota > Agaricomycetes > Boletales > Boletaceae > Xanthoconium > Xanthoconium purpureum. Next base: position 7,257 of record JBBPMA010001310.1, on the reverse strand, counting down.
GATTGAGTATATAACATAACAGGAACCAATCATTTAGATCTAAATTTGGCAGTTTGAGAAGTGATCTTTTGGTTGCCATTCATTTTAGCTGGGCCTCAAAGGTTTGCCGAAGCTCCCTTTGGACAAAAGGGAGAATTGGCCCCTTTTAGCTGTCTTAGCAGTGCAGTAAGCCTAAAATGGAGTATCTCCTACTGCCCCCATATAAACCTTGACCTGCCTACAGCTAGCTAATTGGGGATAACTGGACCCTTAATGCGATCTCCATTTGTATTCATATAGCAGATGGTGTTAAGTATGGCAGTTCAAAGAATCTGAAGTTAATTGAAGGTTCAATAATGCCCCATCCTCCTCGTAAAGCCAAGAGAGCTAAAATCATGGCTCACAAACCTTCTGGCACAGAGGGCAGAGTTGGCTCTGGATCCTTGGTGGTTCTTACTCCAGCAAAGACCCGAAGGGGCAAAATATTTTACAAAGAAGTTGATGCTACCCCCTATTATGAATTATCTGACGATGAAGAAGGTACTTCAAAAAGGAAACCTTCCAAGACATCTAAGGATTCGATTCCAATTGATCCTGCCCCCTTGGAGGATATCTCTAGGCAAGAAGCATTGTTGGATGATGAACCTTATATTCCAAGGACAACCAAAGTAAGAAGAGTATGCATTGTATTACTTTATTCTAACGAAAGTTAGAATCAGCATGATTTCCTCTCAGAGTGGATTCCCCATAGATCTACCTACCTCTCCATTCTCCTTGAATTAGAATCCCCCAATCATTTCCAAGACAAATGTTCCCTCTGTCAAGAAGTCAATTGGGAAATTCGCTGTCTCTGCTGTCTTGGACATCATGCTTGGTGTCGCCTCTGTGCTATCAGGGTTCACTCTTCCCTTCCCTTTCATAGGGTAGAAAGGTGGAATGGGCAATTCTACCAAAGCACAACTCTCAAGGATCTAGGCTTCACCTTAAATCTAGGTCATAATGGAGATGTCTGTCCCAATGCTCCGGTAGATTGCCCTGGTGACCAAGTTACCATTGTGGCTACCACAGGAATATTTGTTCACTTGGTCAAGTGGTGCAGATGCAATGGATTCAGCAATGAGGACAAGCATCTGCAACTGCTACGTCATCACCTCTTTCCCTCCACCATATGCAGGCCTCAGACTGCCTTCACATTTGATGTTCTGGACGAATTTCTCATTGATTCCCTTGAATGCAAGACATCTGCCTCAAGCTTTTTTTCTAAGCTCAGAAGGCTCACCAATAACGCATTTCCTGGTTTGCTTCCTGTATGCTTGTTCCATGTTTGATAAAGTGGAAGTATTTGCTGATGGTTTAACCAGGATCGCTACCGTGAATTAATGAGAGTTTCCAGAATGTGGAGAGACCTAATCAATCGGAAAAGAGCAGGATTAGGGCATGAAAATAATAAAGAATTAGCCCAAGGAGAGTTGGCTCTCTTCTGTCCTGCATGTCCTCAGCCTGGTGTGAATCTACCTCCAGAGTGGGCGAATCACTATAACAGGTTAGTGTTAGCATTTATGCTCTATGATCCTTGGATGATATTTTGATCCAGCAATATTGTGACTCTTCGATATGTGGTTGATGGAAACTTTACTGCTCAGCACATGAAGATGAAAAAACCAGAAGATGATGTGGCGTTGTCTGATGGCTTGGCCTATATGGTAACCAATGAGCCATATCAACATCATGTTGCAAAGTCTGCTAATAATGAAGAGGTATGCAAGAACAGATGGAAAACATGCCTACTAATCTTACTGGAAATCTTTTAGCGGTCAACTTGTCAGAATCATCGTGCTGTCAATGAGGCCAACCTAAATAATACCCACTTGCGTGCTACTGGAGTTGGAGCCACTGCATGTGCCCGCCATGGCTGTTTTGTGCCCCACTCTGTGGTTGATTTTTACAAAGGAGAACAGTGCGTCTGACAGATTAAATGTCTAAAATTGTTAACATTTTTTGATTGGTAATTAAAGGCAAAAAAACATCGACTACTCCATTTGCCAAGCAGTGAATTATAGGTCAGATGGCATTCAAAAAGCTCTCATCATTTATGATGTTGCCTGCCAATGGTGCAAGCATTTTGCTACTCGTGTAGAACATGATCCTGGCCTATCCTTGCCAGGTGAAATGGATATTGTGCCTGCTATTGGCAAATTCCATTTGAGTGCTCACAAGGCTCATTGCTTTCCAAGGTTTAGCCTTATGTTCATCAAAGGAGCAGGTCATATTGATGGCGAGATTTTGGAAACCCTTTGGGCTTCATTCAACAAAATCTCACCCTCTGCCAGGTCAATGACCTTGGCACACAGGCAAGAGCTCTATGACGACCATATGAGAGATTCCAACTGGAAGAAGTTAGTGGGAATTGGTAAATCAATTCTATTTAGCTATGAATTTCAACAATTTACTCTGTCATATAGTAAAGACATTGCTGAGAAAATACAAGTTGGCACTTGATGGGGTGACAACTACCAAAATACCGTTTGAAGAGTTCAGTACAGTATTGGATCAGGACAAGTTAAATGCCTGGTCAGAAGAGGCTGAGAAAGCAGATGAAGAAAGAGGGCAAGCATTGGACATTTATGCCCTGCAGATGGACAAAGGTTTGTTATTTTTAAATTTATAAATATATCATATTGAGTACTTCCACTGCTTTCTTTAGCGCCTACAATGGCAGAGATGAGATTGGATCTCTTGCAGTCCAGGACAGGTGCTTCTGGAACACTTGGATCTGTGGCCTGGTTAGTAGAAGGAATAAGTATTGAGGATGCTCAGTAGGTGGATGGTTAGTTAAGATGTTCTGGTACTCATGCCATTGATTGACATAGAGATGCTTTGTGGGCTCAATTGCGTTGCCTGCCTGTAACATTGACTGCTGGACAAAAGGCAGACATTACCCAGAAACGACAAAAGCTTTTCTCCAGATTGACAAAATTCAATCAAATGGCTAATCAATTTATGGCAGACGTGGATCTTGAGATCACTTTTGTCCATCAAGACGATCCTCAATTTTGTCCTGAGACACAAGGAGATGCCCTTGATAATGAAGAACAGGAAAGGGCATTTTGGGGGGTACAAGATGTTAATGAGGAGGACCAATGGGAAGAGGAAGATCCCACTGAAATCTTTCCTGAAGATCTTATCTTGTCCCTGCCTTCATCATTGGAAGCACCAGCACTTCAAGCACCAGGTTTAGAAAAGTTGATGAAAGAAGAAGTCCAGCTACGCATTGGACAAGTTAATGATCGTTTGGAGAGGCTCAGAACTCATCTTGGTCATAGGGCCATCATCTTCAGATTGAATCGGCGCAGTTCAACCTCTGTTAGGACAGACACCAGGTCTAAACAAGATCTTCGAAAGGTGGCCAGAAAAGTAAATCAAGATGTTCGAAGTTACAATAGGGCCAGGAAGGCACTAATAAGATTGGGTGCCCCACAAGACATTCAGCAAAAGTATCAACCGATTGCATCCAATCAACTAGGGGTATCAAAGGACATTATAGAGGAGAATCGATTTGGCCAAGGCTCTGATGTTCTTCCATGGTTTTGGTGCATGGCAGGAAGTCAAGCAGACGGTGCATCAGATGAGTGGAGTGAGGAATGTAAGTCAATGTTTTATTGGATTAATTGCAAATGGTACTAATTAGTTTCTGGGGGTAAAGTCCTACGTGTGAGCTGGTTGAAAGCAAGAGCTAGATATGAACGGTGGAAGGAGGAATTGGTGATGGTGAAGCATGAAATGTTCTGGACAATATTGTGGTTCAAACATCAGGAGCAGGAATGGGAGAGGAGAGGAAAAGAGTCTCAGAAGCCTGGACAACAGGCTTATGCTTTCAAACAGATGAATGTTTGGGCCAGGTTTAGAAAGTCAGCTGAGGAAAGTTTTGAACAGTATATGACAGTGGTGAAGTAGCTAATAGAATAGCATTTTCCTCACCAAGATCTGCTTAATGTATGCCATATTCAAACACCTGTTCACAGAGCTAGAATTACCACCTATGCAGTAATGTGTTGTTAGCACAGGCCAGCCACTATCCATAGAAAATCCCCAGCCAGTACCATCTATACATTCATGTATATATAGTACCAGCTGGCAGCCGGCCATAGGAAATCTCCGGCCGGTACCACCTATACATTACTATATACATAGTACCGGCCGACTGCTAGCCATAGGAAATCCCCAGCCAGTACCATCTATACAGTACTGTATATATAGTACCGGCCGACTGTTAGCCATAGGAAACCCCCAGCCAGTACCACCTATACATTACTGTATACATAGTACCGGCCAACTGTTAGCCATAGGAAACCCCCAGCCAGTACCACCTATACATTACTGTATACATAGTACCGGCCGACTGCTAGCCATAGGAAATCCCCAGCCAGTACCATCTATACAGTACTATATATATAGTACCGGCCGACTGTTAGCCATAGGAAACCCCCAGCCAGTATCACCTATACATTACTGTATACATAGTACCGGCCGCCTGCTAGCCATAGGAAACCCCCAGCCAGTACCATCTATACAGTACTGTATATATAGTACCAGCTGACTGTTAGCCATAGGAAACCCCCAGCCAGTACCACCTATACATTACTGTATATATAGTACTGGCCGACTGCTAGCCATAGGAAACCCCCAGCCAGTACCATCTATACAGTACTGTATATATAGTACTGGCCGACTGCTAGCCATAGGAAACCCCCAGCCAGTACCATCTATACAGTACTGTATATATAGTACCGGCCGACTGTTAGCCATAGGAAACCCCCAGCCAGTACCATTTATACAGTACTGTACATATAGTACCGGCCGACTGTTAGCCATAGGAAACCCCCAGCCAGTATCACCTATACATTACTGTATACATACTACCGGCCGACTGCTAGCCATAGGAAACCCCCAGCCAGTACCATCTATACAGTACTGTATATATAGTACCGGCCAACTGTTAGCCATAGGAAACCCCCAGCCAGTACCACCTATACATTACTGTATATATAGTACCGGCCGACTGTTAGCCATAGGAAACCCCCAGCCAGTACCACCTATACATTACTGTATACATAGTACCGGCCAACAGCTAGCCATAGGAAACCTCTGGCCAGTACCATCTATACATTACTGTATATATAGTGCTGGCTGGTCACTATGGCCACTACTGATAGGAAATCCTTGGCTAGTACCATCTATGTATTGTTGTATTTGTAGTACCAACCAGCTACTCCATGCAGTGCACCCCAGCCCTTATTTGCTCCAAGTGTGATACTGGTCCTTTGCAGCAATGTGTACATAGGGTAGTTGTAGTACCTGGTAGGTCAGTACTGCCTGCACTTGGGTGTGCTAGTGGTACTGGTACTATCTAGATAATTCTGCACTGACAGTACCTGCCAGTGGTAGACTAGCAGGGGGGGCCAGCTAATACTGGCCTCCCTCCATGAGAATGGCCAGCTAATACTATCATTGCAGGCCTGTGGGAATGGTACTGGCTGGCAATTCTTCATGGTGTGTGGCTGGCCTATACCATCAATGTGGCCATGTATTGGTAGTATTGGCCAGCCACCCCCTCTGGTAACTCACTGGCAGGTACTGTCAGTGCAGAATTATCTATATGGTACCAGTACCACTAGCATATCCAAGTGCAGGCAGTACTGGCCTAGCAGATACTTCAACTACTCTATGTACACATTGCTGCATTGCTAGTATTGGCAAGCTACCTAGTGTAGAACACAACTGGAAAGTAGTACCTTAATATTGAAGTAGTTGTAGTACCTGGCAGGCCAGTATCACCTGCCTTGGCTGTGCTGATGGTATCAGCTAGTAGTCTAGCAGAGGGGAGGGCCAGCCAATACTACTAATATGTGGCCACAGTGGTGGTACTGGCCAGTTACTATCCAAGGAGAATGGCTGGCTGGTACTATCATTGTAGGGTTGTGCAGATGGTACCAGCCAGCCATTCTTCATGGGTAGTGACCAGCCAGTACCACCACCACAGCTATGTATTGGTAGTATCAGCCAGCCCTTCCCTTTGCTAGACTACTGGCTGGTACTACCAGCATAGCCAAGAGCAGGTAATACTGGCCTGCCAGGTACTATAACTACTCCAAAGTCTAGATAGTACTTGCAGTTATGTTCTACATCCAGTAGCTTGCCAGCACTAGCAAAGCAGTATGCATAGGGAATTGCCTACCAGTACTACTACCAGTACAGCCATATGCATGTAGTACCTGCCGGCCATGCACTACAGAGAATAGCTGGCCAGTACTACATGTACAGCCCTGTGCACACAGTACTGGCTGACCATGCACCACACAGAATGGCCAGCCTGTACTATAAGTACATCTCTGTGCACATGATACCGGCTGGCCATACCCTATAGTATGTGGCCGGCCAGTACTGCAAGTACCACCCTGTGCATCTAGTACCAGCTGGCCATGCATCACACAGATTGGCCAGTACTAGCCATAGCTTTTCATTATGCCATGTGGGATTGCTAGCCTTGGTATGGATGATACAACTGGCCGGTACTTCCTATAACAATAAGAATCTATTGATCACATGCAGTCACACTCAAATGGCCCTCTTCATACCACATTTGCATGTTGAACACCTGGTACCTGTTGTTACGATTCTTTTTCTCTTTCACACCTTTTTCCTCATCCATATGATGCGCTGAGTGTATTATGATCTCTTCCCTTACCATGAGGAGGAGACCAACCACTTACTTACCTTTGACATCCACGCTCCCCCAATACTTCTTTCTCTTTAGTTTCTCTCTCTCTCTCTCTTCCTCTTCTGCAGGACTGTCTTCTCCCCTGACTGTTTCTCTCACAACAGTCACGTGTCCCCATCCTTCCTTAAAGTTCTACGGTTTTCCTATTAGATAATCCATAGTACTTAAATACCCGATCAGCCTGTATTTGTCTTTATTCTTGTTCTGCGCAATTACAGTGTCAGTCTTGTGATCCACAGCTCGTCTAAGTTGTGACCTAGTTCCTTTCACCTTGAAACTTCTTTGGGGATGCAGTGTCTCTTTGTGAGTACCTCCCTCAGAGTAAGTAAACCTTTGACCTTGATGCAAGTCTGTCGACTTGCGTAACACCTGTCATCTTGCCAAGAATAGTGGTGTTTGATTGGATTAGCTATACCAAGGTATTCAGCAAATTGACTGACTGGCCGGTACCATTGCTGGCTGCTGATGACATACCATCTTAGCTGTGTCGGCCATACCAC
>JBBPMA010001309.1:0-11871 GCA_038090075.1 Xanthoconium purpureum | reverse complement strand
GGATCTTCGTTGAGCAGTGGGAACTCGGAAGTTTGATCGCTGATCACGAGTGGGAAGATGTTGGTGAGGGCGTATCCTAAATTCAGGTAAGGTCTCTCCTGGTCTTTGTCGTGGTGGTAACCAGACTCTAGCACCAGAGAGTGGAGTAGGTTCTGGAGGTGTTGGTTCCGGGTCAGGATCTGGATCTGACAAGAGTCTCTTCCGTGGAGAATGTTCAGTGCCAAAACGTTTATGTTGATGAACATCATCTAGATCGTCTCTATAATGTCCCGAATCAGGTATTTGTCTTCTGATGGCAGGACGTGGAGGTGAGAACGTAGTTCTGTACGAGGGGGGTTGATCTAGGGAAGGTGATCTTCTAGAATCATCATGACTGCTAGGAGATGATGGAGGAGAATCGTTGAATGTAAGAGGAGAAGGAATTTGTATGGATGGTATACCCATGTTTGATCGAGAGAACTCTGGTGGAGGTTTAGAAAGATCCATCCAGCTTCTCGAATCAGAAGTCGTGGAACGAGGTGAACCTGGGTCTCGTCTGTCTATGTTTCCAGGTGGGATTTGTTGATCGGGATGGTGTGGAAGTACCGGTAATCCTGGTATAGGAACGTGAACGTGTCTTTCAGATTCCGGTAATCTAAAAAATCGTTCTTCGTTGGAAGGATCTATATTGGGTTCGATATTTTCTGGAATTGGTCTAGGTCCGTCTTCCTTTTCCTTGAGACAATACGGAAAACATGTTTCGTCAAAAATGGCAGTGGCAGATTCATAGACGCGTCGACGATCTGTACTCCAAAAACGGTAAGCTTTTGAGTTTGGAGGATATCCAATGAAGATCATCTGTTCCGCTCTAGGTGAAAGTTTATCTTCACGTATGTCTGTGGGAATATGAACGTATGCACGAGTTCCGAAGATTCGGAAATAAGAAATGTCAGGTTTATCACCAGTAAACATTTCAGAAGGAGTTTTCCAATTTAGTCTGCGCATAGGTTGACGATTGTAGATGTGCAATGCCGTTAAGACAGCATCTTGCCAGAATATGCGTGGCATACAAGCATGGTGTCTTATCGCATTCGCTTTTTCAAGCAAAGTACGATTAAATCTCTCTGCTCGTCCATTCTGTTGCGGAGTATGGGGTGCACTAGTCTGGTGAGTGATACCGTGTGTGCGAAGGAACGACTGAAGAGCCATTCCCATATATTCCCCACCGCGATCTGAACGTACAGAGGTTAGTGTCGAAGCCGTTTGGGTTTCGCACCATTTCACCATATTAATGAATGCTGTAGAGGCATCATCCTTGTTGCGTAAGCAAGCAATTAGTGCATATCCAGAAAAGTCATCTATAAACGTTAGAATATAACGTTTTCATTCTTGCGATTCAACTGGCATAGGACCAATTAGGTCCGTGTGTACCAGGGCAAGCGGTCTCTGTGCGCGTTTGGAAGAATCTGTAAATGTGCGTTCAGGTTGTTTTCCCATTTGACAGCCTTTGCAAGGTGGAAGATCTTTCGGTATCTGTAAAGAGGGAACACCTTTAAGGTTTGATGACGCATTTCGAAGAGCATTCTTCGAAGTATGTCCTAATCTTTCATGCCAAATTTGGTAAGATGAATCCGACGAGAGGGAAATAGCATTCAAACTGGGTATGATCTGGTTTGACCGAATCCAGTGAAGGATATTGTTAGGTGATAAGGCAGTTGCCTGCATCACTAACGTTCCCTTATTGTCCCAAAATGAAGATCTATCTTTGACTATTTCACAGCGGTAGCCATGTTTCGTCAAAGCGGGTACAGACAGAAGTCTGTGTCTTGCGTTGGGTACATGCCAAACTCCGTAAAGAGTAATGGGTTTGGGCATGTTAACCTGTTGAATAATCACCTTTCCAGGACCATACATTTTGACCTTTTGCCCGTTAGCCACAGTGACAACTGCTATCTGATCAGAAATGTGGATGAAGTCCTCTAGATAAGGGGTAAGGTGATTAGTTGCGCCACTGTCTATCATCCAGTGGTTTTTCTGAATGATCTGAGATTCTTCATCTCCTCCTCGAGTCGCACACAGGTAAAGGGAATCGTTGTTGTATTCCATATAAAAGTCTTCATCATAGTCAACAGGGTCAGGTAGCTGTAAGGCTATCTGTTGTGCATAATCGCGAAGATCATAAGATCTAAGCGGGGTCTCCTATTCATGATAAAGAGCTTCATGATTACCAAAATGTCCTGTGTTCAAGACCATTCCTCCAAGTTGAATGGTTACCTTCTTAGCTTTCTTTTTACCCCATTTGATAGGAGACTCTGCTTCAACTACAGGGGTAGTAATGGAAGCGGGTTCAAAAGGGCTTTAAAGAAGAGCTTGGGTTAGCCATATCAATGTTTATGCTGTTATCAAGATGATCTATAAAACGAGAGCAGGGATCTTCTTCATCTATGTCCATATCCAGATCTTCCCAAGAATTCGCAAAACCTTTGACTTCATTCGCTGTAGCTTTACCTTTCCCTTTGTTCCTCTGCCTTTGCTCGAAAGCGTGCTTTTTAGGGCTCTTTCGGTTCACCTTGGGTTTCCCATCAGGATTTCCCTGGGGTTGCCCTTGGTTAGGTCTCGGGCCTTGTGGCTTTGACAGTCCAGCTTGGTTTGACCCTTGCTGGTTTTGTCCTCTCCAATTGTTATTGGGAGGGGGGCCTCGTCAAATCACGTTAGTCCGATTTGCAGAGTGTTCTGAGATCTGAACTTCAGAGATACAAGAAGAAAGGGAGTGGGAAGCTCTCATATTGAGTTCTGCGTTGATACAGGAGGTAACCAGATCTGTGTTAAAATCTGGTTCAGCAATAGTTTGGACAAGAGTAGAGGCAAATTGGAAATAATCATCAGGAAGTCTGGTAAGAAGCAGCATTGCTTTGAAATCTTCTTGAAGATTAAGGCCAGCAGATCCCATTTGCTGAAAGAGGGATGAGATCTTAGCCATATCTTCAGTTGCATGCTTCGTGCAGATATGGAGGCAGGAGAGTTGATGGAAGAGGAGGAATCTTCCAGAAAGTCCCAATGTTCCGAAGAGTCGATAGAGTGTATTGTATAACTTCTTCGAAACGGATGGGAATGTGGTCAAGTCATCCCAAGTGAAGTTAAGATATTGCTGAAGATGATCTCCAATGATGGTTTCTAAAAATCCACAGATCTGTTTGTCTAAGGCCTTCCATTTCCTGCTGTCATCGTTCTCGAGCCAATGCTCAGGAACTGCTGCAACACCTGCTGCTGCTGCGATAGCTGGAACATGAGTGGCCACATCTTGCCATGTGATGGTGCCTTTGACAATTTCCCAGATAGAGTACATCTGGAGAGTAGACTGGACCTTTTTTTGACCAAAGGGCAAAATTGGATTGTCCTTCAAGGATGAGGATACAAGCAATGATGGAGGAATTGAACTTGAGTTCAGATGAGGTTGGGAGTGCTGCCATTGTAGATGGTTAACTGAAGAAGAACTCATTAGCGATTGATTTCAGAAAGAGTTAGCAACATAAGAAACAGATTAGTATCACTTATCTCCTTATTCTCAAAACTTATACTTTTAATCTTAGAGTTGCATCTCTTTATGGATCTCCTCCTCGTCAAGAGAAGGGTTGCAAATGCATTTCCAGAAAGAGTAAGCATATAACTCCAAGAAGTATAGTACAAGATGAGAAGAAACTACTTATGTCCAAGAATGCGGCACTTTGCTTGTCCTCTGATCACAGCTATTCTACGATCCCTTCCTATTCTTCCTACATAGACATCGTTGATCGCATTCCATTCTGTTTCAGATTCTGCCTTCTTGAAAAGGCATTGGAAGCAACGCTGTCTAATATGTGCAGATAAGGGGGAAGTGTGGAATTCTGCTTGGGATCTAGCATCTAAAAAGTGATAAACGAGATGAGCATATGGGGCATGGAAGCGGCGATGAGGTGTGTGTTTGCACATGAAGTCTATAAAAGATCCTAGAGAAGAAATGAAGGGAGAATTCGGAGTATAATCAGGGAAGTGGCAACGTCTCAATATTTTGTACCCATATCCGTGGAGTCTGCAGCAAGGAGTTTGCTGACCTAAGGGGGTTGGGAAAGCCCATCCAGTGCCTTCATAAGCACTGGCTATAGTCTCCCCTTGGTATCTAAAACCACAGATTGTATAGTTCTCATGGGTATGAGTCTCAACAGGATAGATCCAAAAAGGGTCTACTAGTCAATTTGAGACTAGTGCGTCTTCATCACTGATCATAGGTCTGCCTATCAGACGAAGAGTCTGAGTGTTTGGACCGAAGTTGTCCTGTCCTATTTGAACTCCATATCCTATTGGGCCTTGGTGCAGATAATGGAGTGGGACAAAGGTCGCCTTCTGCTGGAATAGCGGAAGTTGAAGATTCTCTGGATTGTCCAAGGTTATCTTCTCAGGATTGGACTGATCCCATATCTGCGTCTGGTTCATTATAAAGCATTCTCTCTGATGTCTCCAGGCGGGAGGAATCAGGAGTTCGAGTACTGGTGCCATCTGGGTAAGAAGGTGGAGGATATTCTGGAGCAGGAGTACAAATTCGATCTGCTTCTGGGTCTCTGTCAATCTGATGAGGAACAAGGATATCGAGTTTGGAAGTAGAATGTGAGGAAGGACAGGGAGGTCTAGGAATGAGGACTACTTCTGGTTCATCTTCGAATAGCTCTCTGGTTTTATCTGGTAGGACGAATGTATTTCCTTCTCCTAGTGTATGGGAGAGATAAAGGAAATTCTCAGGAGTAAAAGATGTATTTGAAGGTTGATTCCTGTAAATGGTAACTTGATGTTCTGGATGTTGGCAGAGTTGTCCTCATTCTAGAGGAGTATCACAGATGGGACAAGGTAGCTTGAAGTCGATAGGTAGTGGAGGACATAAGCGGTCTTGTTGGACTGTGTTAGGTCCATATGGAGTACTGATTGGACAAAGTCACCTAGATGGGGCTGATCTAAGTCTGAATGGGATAGGAATGGGTTCCTCAACCAAAGTGGGAGTACGTCCATTCAAGCCTGGAGGTGGAGTAGGGACACAAGAGTTTTCGGAAGAAGATTCTGAAGGAGGTGGTGTTGGTATTCTGGTTGATTGGGTACTAACCGTTGGTTGAAGTCTAAGACCAACCATTACAGTCATCTGGTTAGCACCAATGTTAAAGTCATGAGAAAACAAGCGACCAAAATGAATCTCAGTTGCAAGCAACTGGTTCAACCAAAGACCAAGATAGATAAGTGAAATGCTCCAAAAGAGGAGTGATGAGATGATAAAGATCATCTGCAAGACTATGAAGATTATGATCTTCATTGTTGCCCACAGCCTAGTGTGTCAGGAACGTAATCAAGTGTTAACGTAAGACTAACATCTGGACGAAGCAGGGCTCATAACCTATCGGAATGTACCACCAGTATATCCGACAAGTGCAGACAAGTATGAGGAATGTAGTACTTGGTGGGAGACTCACCAAGTATAGGCTTGTGGGTAGCGACAAGAAAAGATTGAGTAGCTTGGGTGGAGCTAGGAGTAGCTGAGGAGCTGGTGGTGGTAGAAGAACAAGAGTGTTCGTTATTGAGACCTGCAACAAGGCTGGTCTTATATACATACAGAATTGTTTGTATCTGTATGGGTCTCTACTACGTATAGTAATAGGTAAAGAATGTCGTAGAACAACATGGAAGGTGTGATGAGTAAGTCACCACATCATAGTGAATAAGTGACCAATAGCGATATGGAAGCTTATCTATGATGTCATTGGTATCGTAAACTGAATAGTGTAATTGGCCAATATCATGTGATAGGCCTAGAATCTTGGTAGTAGTAAAGCAAAGATATACTAAAATATACTGTGATTTCAACACGTTCATACCACCATGCAATAGGGTCAGTAACATGCTTGACCTCTGTAGAGAGGTAGCAGGTGAGCTTGGAGCTGAGATCAGCCAGCTTTGGAGGGGCAAGCGCAGGGAGGTCATCGAACATGTTGCTGGCCTTGGACTGATATATTGGGTTAGTTTACTGGGCAGCACAGCAGTTGTCGATGGATACATACCTTCTTGATAACCTCAGGTTCCACTACAGCCTCTTCATCATCTGTGGTGTCATCGGTTTCATCATGGGTGAGGTATGTGTGTTTGAATTCAGCAGTGACTAAGTCTTTAGCAGTGTTGATCCATTTGTCAGGCCAGTTTGCAGCCTTGAAGTACATGAGCTTGTGGCATGGATGGAGCACTAGCAAAGTAATATCAGTGCAATTTAAGAGTGAATAATTGGTTGTTACTTACCCATAGCGATGTGGTACATTTCGGAGTGGTTGGTGAGCAAGTAATAGCGGTTGAGTGTCTTCTTGGCGAGTGTGACAGCAGAATGAATTGCAGGAAGATATTTTCTGTCGTGGGAGTAGGTTGTGAACTTTTTGTCAATGTGGTCCATCACTGGAATGACTGTCGCAAGGGACAGCGTGGACCTTGAAAAGAAAAGTGTTGCGTCCTTGAGTACCTGGCGGAAACAGTGTTAGTTTGTTTACATTGTGTTTGCTGATGCTATGTCAACACATGGTAATGGTGAGGCACACCTTCAAGACATCATGAAGCTGCTCTACAACCAGCCACTCTTGATTGGTCAGCTCGAACTTCCGCAAGACAGGTTCGCACTGTTGTGTGACCTTGTCAACTGTCATTCGATGTTTCTAGTGCTTGAAAGTCCGGTCTTTAGGACCAGCAAAAGACCGGAACCTAACCAGACCATGACCAATCAGGACTGCAACCAATAAAGACCGAACGGTTGGTCTTTGTTGGTCTCAGTCTTGGTCCTCAAAGTTTCAGTATTCAAAAAGACCAAACGGTCAGTCTTTGTTGGTCTCAGTCTTGGTCCTCAAAGTTTCAGTATTCAAAAAGACCAGGCAAAGACTGGTCATAACCGGTCATTGGAACAGACCAATGAGTACATGGTAGATAGTATGAACAACCTAGAATACATAGTATCACAGCATGACAACCTCAACACCCTCCTCCCGGTCAACCTGCACCATGTCCTGGTCACATTCATACAGCTCTTGATACTCCTGCAGAATGACCGCCTCAACCTCCTGTGAGTTCATGGCTGCTTGATTGACAAGGGAATTGTGCCACACATGCTTCAACACCTGGAGTTCTTCAAACCTAGTGGATCCCAAGGATGATCAATAGTTGGTTGCAATTTCAGCACCTGCTGAAAATAATCGCTCGCAAGGGACTGATGATGCTGGGATTGCACAGATGTCATGGGCAATTTAGGAAAGAGTAGGATATATAGCAGAGTGTTTCTGAAACTTATTGAGAATGCCATGTACGAATCTCAAACAGAAGTTCACTTACCAACCACCAGGATATGACATTCATGTCCTTGGAAGTGTTGTGTGGCAACTCAGTGAGGTAACAGCGCAACTTGGCCAACCATCCCATGGTGCTAGTATTACGGCTGGCTTGTTCGATTAGTTTGCGGCGATGCTGATCAAATTTGGACCTGAGTGTTTCAGGACTTGAGTGATCCACCACTGGTGCCAGGTCCTTGGATTTCAGCTTGGTGGGTGGCTGTTGCACTGCTGCTGTCTCAGCCTTGGCTGCCTGCCAGTACTCTTGCATGGTATTCTCGACGACCTGCAATGCTTTGTCATGCCAATTTTTGGCGTTCTGATTTCCCGCGGCACGTTCCTTGGCTTGTTCTTTGGCCCCTCCCCATGCCAGCTTGATGTAGTCGAGTTTGTAGTATGGGTAGAGTACTATTGTTCTCGTCAGTATGAACAACAATGACCAGGTGTGACTTACCGAGGGCAAGGACATAAACAGGCTTGTTGTCAAGACGGGTGTAGTATTTATGGATCTTGTCAAGACCATCCTGAATGGCATCTTGATAAACTTGACGTTCATATCTATCGTGGTTCCACTTGTTCTCCCATGTCATTTGGAGCTTCTCAAGAGCAGGAATCGCTTTCCATAGTGTTGCCCAGTGTTCGTCTAAGAAGATTTGCTGCATGTCGTTTGCATCCTACCAAGCATGATGTGTGAAGTTGCAGCAGCAGCGTGTAAGATAGTCAGACTTACAGAGATCATTGTTCTCGTGTCTTGAAGACGTTTCCAATCAGATGGCTTGAATGTGAAAGCACTCCAGGGGATGTGTTCTTTGACGTGGCCATCATGTCATATCATTGTGATTGGACCATACAATTCATCAGTGGAACTAACGAAAAGATTAATGGCCTTAAAACAAACGAAGCTGAGTGAGTGATACAGCCGACATAGCAACCAATAGATGTACCTGGTATAGTTGATAGGATCTGGCCAACATTTCTTCAGCTGTTCCCCATCTAATGTTACTGTGTAGCAGGATGGAGAGAGCAGAGTCGATACTGCATCTCTCCTGAAGGGTCTCAAAGTATTCGATACGTTGTCCCGTGCACTGAATCTACATAAATTTTATTAAGCTTTGTATAGGTAGGATATCGTTGAACATGGTCACTTACCTTGATTGCGAGCGTGCATATTGCAGTGACTACATCCAGTGAGTTGCCAAGAACATGATTGTTGGGAAGGGAAGGATTGAATTCCCAAATTGCAGTGGTTGTTTCAACAGCTGCTATCTTTGTGAGACGGGCCATGACAGCGGTGATTGCAAGGTTGATGACGTGGGCGAGACATGGTAAACGGTGAGCGGTTGGGTTGAATGTGAAGACTTGATGTGAATGGAGTAGGCACTCCACTGTATCACAAGTGGTATTGTTGTTGCTAGCGTTGTCGGCTGTAATGCAAAAGAGCTAAATGATGAAGTAGTTGGTCAACGTTCACCGAAAAATGAAAGAGTACTGACCTTGGACAATGCTGGTTCTATGATTCTGGCACACTCACACAGCCCAACAAAATACCTCCCGAGATTATCCCCACTGTGAGCGCCAGATATCCCTCGAAAGGTGACAACTTGAGACTTGAGCATCCATGTCCTCGAGTGTTCGTTGACTTGAATCCAATGTGCAGTGATTCCCAAAAAGGAAGCTTTCATCTGGTCAACTGACCAGAGATCCATTGTAGTCAAAACCTTGCTGGAGGAAGGAGACTGCAAATAAAATGAGAACATGACACTGGTAAATACACAAGTAAAAATACCTGAATGTCAGCCTTCAACCACTTGAGGAAGTCCACAAATGAGTTGTGGATGAACACACGGACATCGTGCATAGTTGGTAAATCTGATTTGATGGCCACCAGTCGCATAGCCACTAGGCAGTTTCGAAATGCTGCATTATCTGCTACTGCGAGAGACTACCATACCCCATTAGCATCACACCACTTGTCCTCTATAACTTGGACCTACCTGGTCACCGCACACGATAAACTCTGCCACCGCTTTCAACACTCCTTCCCTTGAGAATGAACGAACGCCAGGAACCTTTAGAAACACTCCGTCCAACTTTGTTTGTCTGCCGTTCTTCTCAAGCTCACACTCAGCTACAATCTCTTGCAGCACTGTGTAATGGTTCTCCGGAATCTTTTGCTCAGCACATTGTTGCCAGTATATCTCATAGTGCCCTTGGATATGTTGGCGGCACGACGAGTTCCCACTGAGATGGAATGCCTTCCGCTTCCCATTTGTCCATAGAAATTCAACATCAACTCTTTTGCAAGGTGAGTCCACATTGTTCAAACCACAGGAAGAGACTCAATGAACTCACTTGCAGGTAAGGCACCATCGACCTGTCAACAACTTGGTGTCCCCATATTTTTTCACAAACTTGATGATAACGCGCTCCAAGAATATGGTAAGTAAATCCCTTATATCCCATTTCTTGGTCTTCTTGACTGGTGCGACCTTTCCATGGTGTTCATTTGTAAGGTTTTCTGAGTCCTTACTGACATTTAGTACAGGATGACGAACACGTTGTGAACACCAACTTACTGAATGTTCCGTTGGTGCAATCTGACCAGTCGCTTCTCCATCCTCTTCATCTCCATTGTTTCCGTCTTCCTCCACCTCCTCTACCTCAGTATCAACCTCCTCTGGCACCTCAACTTCTTCAAAGGAGGTTGAGCTTCGACAATGCTGCCGCTTCCTTTTCTGTCCATGGGAGCGCTTTGTTGGGGTATGTTCGACTTCCTCTTCACTGCCATTATTCTCCTCTGAGCTACTATCCCTGTAGACATCCTTTTTCTTGCCTTTGTAGGAAGGTTTGGGTTTAGGTGGTTGAGCACAAGGTTGTTTAGTATTTTTCTGTAGTTCTTGAGCTTTTTGTGTAGCAACCCGTTGACGAGAAGATTTCTGCATATTGGGGCAGATGGTGAATGTGGATTGCAACTTGAATTCTAAGTTGTTTCCCTACACACTCCCTACATGAGGCCTCCTCATGGTCTGACTATTCAAAGACCGGTTCTGACTGGTCATAACCAACCAGTGCAACCAACTGGGACCGGTCTTGGTTGGTTCGGTTCAGTTGAGTGCTCAGATGTAGAATATCAAAGACTGGTCTTGGTTCGGTCCTTCCAAAAAAGGAAGGAAGACCAGACCGAACCGGACTTTCAAGCACTATTCACTTCCGCTCAATGAAACTACGACATCTACAATAGAGAACTTCTAGCAGTCATCCTAGCTCTGGAAGAATGGTGACAATATCTACAAGGAACCTGCCATCCAGTTACCATCATCATGGACCATAAGAACCTCTCCTATATCAAAGATCCACGGAAATTGTCCAGACGACAGGCCAGATGGTCCCTGTTCCTGCAGGACTTTGATTTGCAATGGCAAGTCGCTCTGGGAATGCAGATGGGCCCAGCAGACACACTCTCCCGACATGACCATATTGACACCACCCAGGACAATATGGACACATCCATCTGTCCAGAACCAGTAATCATTGGTGCATTGGACCTCACCCTGGCCAGAAAAATTAGATCTTCCTCCCAATTGGACCCCTTGGTCTTACGAGCCCTTGAGAAACTGCAGCAGGGATCATCCTTATTCCCTTGTTCCTCCAAGGATGAATGGCACATGACTGATGGACACCTCTACTTTAAGAATTGGATGTACATCCCCCCACATGAGTGACAGGCCATCCTACAATCTATACATGAGTCTCCCACCACTGGCCACGCAGGACGATTTCGCACCAAAGCACTAGTGGAACATGACTTCTGGTGGCCTGGCCTCTCTTCCTTTGTCAATGCATTCATATCTGGTTGCATGACGTGCCAACAAAACAAAATCAACCACCATCCCACTCGTCCCCCACTAATGCCAATTCCCTCATCCTGTAGCCTCCCCTTCAAACAACTCTCTGTTGACCTCATCACTGATCTCCCCCCCTCCAATGGACATGACTCATTAATGGTCATGGTCGACCACAGCCTTACGAAGGGGGTAATTCTCATACCTTGTTCCAAAACAATTGATGCTGCCGGGGTTGCCCGACTTTTTGTGTCACATGTCTTCAAATGGTTTGGACTCCATGACTCCCTGATCTCAGATAGAGGCCCACAATTCACATCGGCCTTTGCTAGAGAACTGGCTCAACTTCTCCACTATGATGTCAAACTATCTACTGCATACCATCCACAGACAGACAGACAAACTGAACATGCCAACCAGGAAATCAAAACATACCTTTGCATCTTTTGCACCAACAATCCTCAGAAATGGTCGGACTTCCTTCCCACAGCTGAGTTTCATCACAATTCAGTCCCACACAGCTCAACCAAAGTTTCCCCTTTCTCCCTCCTTGTCAAGACCGGGTCAACTCCTGAACTATCTCCGGGACTTCCGGAGACTAGTTGTCAGACGGGACTTGGCTTCAGCGACTCGGAGGGGAGCGCTGCGCCCTTGCCTAAGTCTGGTCCCGAATTTCG
>JBBPMA010001308.1:0-11878 GCA_038090075.1 Xanthoconium purpureum | reverse complement strand
GTCGCCACCAAGTTGACTGTGTGTGCAAGGCCTTGCGAACACCTTTGCAATATCGACAACAAACACACCAATATACCGTTGGGTCTGACATGGATGTGAATGGACGTTTGCGCAGAGGGATGTTGATGGACTTGGATGTTCAGACTGATGAGATCAAGATGAAAATAACTTGGATTGCTGCAGATAATGGTCATGATTGCTATGAGTAGCTATGCCGGATGAAGTGGCAGACAGGGCCTATGTTGATGATAGTTTGGCCTAGTTCCCTGTTGTTTACATATCATCAAATAGTTACACCTAGCAACACATATTACGCTTTCTCACTGGGGTTGCCGTCCCAGACGTGAACGTGTCCATTGCGAGTGGCTGTCGCGATTCGATCACCCTGCGGCGAGTACTTTGCTGCGATGACGCCATTCTCGTGGCGGAGGGTTTGTACTTGTTTGCGAGCCGCCAAGTTCCACACGGTGGCTTTCTCTTTGGTTGCCGAGACCAATCGAGTCGAGTCGGGCGAGAAATCGACGCCGTGAACGGAAGAGACGCTCTCGCTATGCTTCAAAACTTGCTTGTATGTTGTCGCGTCCCAGGCAAACACATCGCCGTCGTAAGTCCCCGCTGCGATCCATTTCCCGTCATCAGACACTGCCAGACAGTTGACTTCGCCCGTGTTCATGTTTGCCACTTGTTTCCCTTCCTCGACTCGCCACACTCGGACGACATAGTCATCGCCGCTGACGAGATATTCGCCATTTGCTGAGAAGGTCACGGCCCGCACTTCGCTACCTACGTTGATTTCGATGAACTGGGAACACTCTTCTCCGATGGTCAGCATAGATCCAACCCATCTCGCAAGTACGTACCAGTCATTGTAGCGGCCATCAGGTAGCAGAGGAATGGTGGGAGTCAAGCTGTACTGCATATCCTTATACATCTTGCCCGTCACTGATATAGATCTCGTAGGCGCCCCTTTGGTCAGCACACCGCCTCACCAAGATTTCACCCGTCACATGGTCCTTTCGCCCTCCGAGTCGTCCAGGTATACGCACTCCTCCTCAGTAGTCTCCTCCACAACAGAGCCTCAGTCAGGGAATCGCGGACTTTTTCGCGATCCAATGCATGCGAGGTACGTTCCTCGACCTACCCGTCCCAATGCCTCACCATGCTGACGTGCGCGGGGTGTTGCTCAGTACAGGCATCCCAGTTCGTCGTAGATCCGATCAAGTGACCCAAATTTTGTTCCTCAGCAGAGAAAACACGTGTACAGGATCCGAACACATGGCGAAACAGGAACAATGATCATCGAGGTACGTATGGATAAACTGGTCGCGACACGATGCTGCGAGCAAATGTGGGTTTGTGCAAGTTCATACATTCAACGTCGAGTGTTTCACATACACATCCGGTTAGGAAATGCAGAACGTCGGCAGTGAAAACCCGACTGGATACATGCCACAACGGGTGCATATATGCGGTCGATCATGATATGGAAGGGAACGTCCAAGCGACCGCTGAAATTACCCTCTCGTGACACGTTGGTCCTCCAAAGTTGAGATTACACAAGCGCCCCTGGGTACCAATTCCCTGGACAATTTATAAACAGACACTTCGTTTGTCAGAAAGTCGATGGTATGTGCTCGTAGGAGAATATAACTGTACGAGAGACAATCGAGCTGTAGATCATACCCGCGCCGTTGGAATAGTTATGTAAATCGTGACAAGTCGGAGGCGCCGAGATTGAACAAACTTTTGATGATCAACACCTGTAGATCGTACGCCATCTGCCTGGACGACTCGGTCAATTCAATGCTATACAGGTTGGAGCAATGTATTTATTGACTTCTCGTGGAGGTATTTGTTCTTCTTGGCCATGGAATACCGCTGGCGTTTTGTTCGCTTTCGACTGCCGCGGCGATGGTACACAACTCGATCGACGAAGGCCAATACCGACGACAACCCAAACGACAAGTGCAGCAACCAGCTGGTGTTCCCAAAATGAGCGTGGCCTTCGGTTGTGCCGTGAGGCCGAACGGCAGGACGCCGTTCCAGATGCTCGACGGCATAGCATCGTGGTGAGAAGTGGTCATCTGGAGAACAGGAAGATAGCGGTAAGAGGCCACGGTGCGGTGAACAGAGTACATGGGGGGTTGATCGAAGGAACTGGATATGAGAGTACTTCTGATGACTGGCAGTACTGAAACCAATGTCAGCGTTACCCGGCGCGATCGAAAGGCAACTTGAAGGGAATATTACCCCCTGTGAAAACTGGTTATGACAGGACCTAGGGATATATGACCAGATGTAAATACCTTTTGAGAATTCTAATACAATATCGATTTTCTTTGTATCGGTGCGATCCACATGCGCAAGGCGCGCGCGATATCGCATCACGGCTGATTACAATACCCTATTCCTCGGTCACATAGCGTGGTAGGCACCGATATCCAGTACTATCGATTGTCGTCAGGGAGTGAAGTTGGACGTGGCCAGTCCAGGCCTGTCGAGTTTCTGAAGGAGTCCCACAGTATGTCCGTTTCATATATCCGTCGTTCGTTTTTCCGTGGATAATTCCTGCGTCCAGCAGACATATTAGACAGAGGTCGCAAAGTCTATAGCAGGTCTTTCAGGACCATAATAGCGCGTCTCTCTTCGTCTCGCAGATGCTGTTTGTATTATGCAGTACATAGCCGAAACCGTCTGAGGGGACTCGCGTGGCAACTGATACATAGCACGTCAGATCATCTCTCCCTCTCAACGAGAAAAACCAAACACACCTCATGACTCACGAAAATCCGAGGACATATAAAAGTAGTAAATGTTAGCAACATAACAAAAAACGACAGAAAAGACAGAGACGAAACCGCACATTGCACGGGTTAGTACAGCTAAAGCAAACGCGTCTCAATCTATCTCGATCACATCCCCATCGTCCATCTGATCTGTCGCACTCTCCAACATTATCAACCCATCCTCCTCCAACCTCTTTCGCTTGCTTGGGCTTCCCACCTCGAGCGCCGACGTAGACGTAGACGCACCGTTCGTCCGCGCTTTCTTGGCCACAGGCTCGACGTCGGCGACGTCGTCGTCGTCCGGCGCCGTTCGTTTCCGCGACGGCGGCGGCGGAGGCAGGGGTGTAGCCACTCGAGGACAAAACGGTGGCCTTGGCAACGACGACGGCAATATCAACACCGGTCCGTCCGTCGGATGATTCGGTCTATCACAAACATTCAATAAACGCCGGGTCACCACATAGAACCGAACCGCAGACTCACGGAAGCTCGCACAAGCAGACGGCGATCGTACCCCACTCCCCGTCCTCGTCGACGATCGCGAGGAACTTGCCCCGCGTTACACCTAGACTTTCTAGCGTCCGATCGTCGTTATCGTCCCAGTCGGGATCGCTCAGCACGCGTTTGTCCTCGTACACACTGACGTCGCGTTTTCCTGTCCCCCCGTCCTCGCCATCACCGTCCCCGAGTATGCCGTTCACCAGCTCGCAGAGTGTGACGCGCGAAGGGTCGCACTGCACCTTGGCATATGTGTCTCTGCAGATGCCGCACTTGGGGTTTGGGGGACAGAGGTTGACGGTGCTGAGGGGAACGGCGGGTTTGAATTGCATATGTACGCTCTTAAGCGAGGTGTAGGACTTGCGTAGAAGGTGCAAAGCTTGTAGAACGATCAGTCCCGATATGATAGCATTCGTCGTGGCGATAGCGGGGATGATGTTACCGGCCATTTCTGTTCATGTATGTCAACAAAGCATATACGCACTCGTGGAGGTCGTGCCTTTGACTTCCCAACGTGTCTTCCGTCCGATGTAGTACGCAGCTGATCGGAGATTTGAAGCAGCGGTGACGAAATCGAGTGTATCATCATCATCCTTGTCAAACGAAATGGTTTCTTCCCCAGCACGCACGCGCGCTGCTAAGCGGTTTGTACTGGACGTCTTGCGTCAATCGCTGGCCCGTGATTTGAAAGGAGAGCACACCTTGATACGAAGAGGGCAAGATTGTCCTGGAGCGTCAGCGCACGCTGATCTTTCAAACCACCGTTCCTGTTCGACGAGGACGCCGACTTGACAGTGTCCCCGTTCGCGTGACCATTCGGTTGTCCCTTGGAATTCAAAGACGACGACGCGTTCTTGGTAGGTCTTTTCACCACAAAACTGCCATCCACGATGGCATCAAAGTCGAGAGGCGTCGGCTTTTCTCTTGAACGCCACATATCCGCCATAGACAACAGGTTTTTGATATCGGCGTTGAAGACCTTATCCCATGCATACACTCAGCACTACGACATCCCCGGCAACGAGACACACCTTTTCGAAAACGGTCTTAGTTGCATCGTCTGTCGTCTTTGGAGAGCGCAATGCGTTGCGAACCGCCCCATAAGCTAAAGCTTCTTTCCGTAGAGCCGCAATCTCTTGTGCTATGTTACGTCAGTTGGCATGCTGGCCCGGAATGACGAGACACTGACCGTTTTCGCCCTGCTTTTCAGCCTCGTCTAGTTCCATCCCGCCGTCTTCGTCCTCTCCAAATAGTTGCCTGTCGACCGGAGATGGGTAAACATGAGGAACGTTCCACTCATCGACTCACGGAAGCAGGTAACTTTTGGCCCAGACAATACAATGGATGGGTTGCGACGGCGTCGATCGGATAGTGCAAACAGGAAACGACTTCGGTGTCGGTTTTGGTACACAGTCGAAACACTCTGTGCGATCCTAAGGCCAGGGTGGGTAAGGTTGGGCGGTTCGAAACAAACGGACGAACCTTGAGCAGAGGCTGGACTTGACCGAGGTACCCAGCTGTACCCGATTCGACGAGCGGGATACCCGCCGCCATGCACATCTTGTTCACGTGTCGGCGCGCGTCTGGTTCACAGCACGTCGTGAAACGTGTAGACAGAGCGCGAAACCCACTCACCGAGGTTGTCGAGGGCGTTGAGGACGATGTCAAAAGATTGGAACCACTCGATGTCGAACTGTGGTTCCTTGATGTTCGCGTGGATCGGCTGAATACGAACGTTTGGATTAAAGGCGCCGGCCGTCTGAGCTGCTACCTGGGAGTACGGAACTGATTGAGCACGGTCCCAGGGAAACCAGACCGTCACGCACCATGGCCTTGCTCTGTTTGACGTCCTTCTTCTTGAAGAGAAACTGCCTATTCAGGTTTGAGAGGTCTATGGTATCCAGGTCTAAGAGCGTGATGTAACCAAAGCCCGTCAAGACGATGTTCTTGACTACACGCAAACCAGAGGAAGCGTCAGGAGGTATATTCTGTAGAGAAAAACAAGAGACTGACGTAGTTCGCATCCAATTCCACCCGCGCCGACCAGCAAGACTTTGGTGTTCGTCAAACGGCCCACGAGTTCTGAGCCAAGAATCGCCTCGGCGTGGGTGTAGCGACTGCTTCCGCGTTGTCGATCCATGTTGAACTGGAAGATTGGGGAGCGTAGTAGAGGAATGGTCCTACAGAGGATTTTGCTGTGGTGGAAGGGAGCAAGTCCTCGGTCACGCGTATGTCACGCGTCTATTAAGGAGCATTAGTATTACGATTTCGATCGTGACCTCATCAGTCTCAAAGATTACACCTTGTCGAAAAACACCAACGCTCGCCCGTTGATTGGGTTGGACAACATGGATGGTGTTAACGACATTCACGCGAGGATGGTCCATCCCATGTAACCAATTACTTAGAACGAATAAACGATCTTGCTTGGGTCCCAAGTGTAAATTGCTGCATAACTGCACCCAGGACCATGACACTCCGTACGATTCCTTCATAATTCCGACAGTGATACATACTAACTAGGCGTCTTAGGGCTACCTGGATGGTATGGTCGGCGCTGGCTGCTGAGAGAAAGGCTACGAGAGCCGGCGCGAATCAAGCACATATTCATAATGATGATATATATCTGGACTACGAAGAGTGCCGCACCATGTAACGTGCGGCAACTTGCAATTACTTGAATGCGATGTTTTTGGTTCAAGTTAGTGCGTGCGATTGGCAGAGGGACGACTCGGCGTCTACCTGACCTGAGGGAAAACGTGATAAGGATGCGCACCACAGCTTGTTGCTGGACTTCCTTCATTGTTCTGCTACTCCAACGTCGACGATGACGGGTGCGTATGTGTGAGACGGAGCTGCATTTACGCTGACCATTGAGCAAGAGCGTTCCCAACCCATCAAAATCGACACTGGCAGACCGGTACGGTCAGTGTCGTTCTCAGCTAACGGTGAGTATATCGTGGGCGGCGATGACAAGGCAGTTCGAGTGTGGCGAGTCGAAGATGGAAAACAACTGGCGAACATGGAAACAGGGCATGTGGTGGACCGAGAGGCCCGTAACCTCTGGTTCGGTGTGTCCGACGGCGAGCGGTGGATTGCGGAGTCTGTCCATTGTCTCGCTGTGTCCGGCGACGTGCGGTGGATTGCAGCGGGGGCAGGCAGTGGTGGCGTGTTTGTCTGGAGCGCAACGACATGCGAACGAGTCTGGAATTTCAAGGAGAGCGTCTTCAGCATCTTCGGAGTCGATTTCTCGCCAGACACAACACGACTCGTCTCGGCATCTTTCAAGAAAGCGATCATTTGGGACCTTGCAACCCGCGAACAAGTACAAACCCTCCGCCACGAGAATTACGTGTACGCAGCAAAGTACTCACCACAAGGCGACCGAATCGCGACAGCCACTGTTAATGGTCCCGTTCAAGTCTGGGATAGCAACGATGGCCGCCTGCTCGTCGACATCTTAGTACAAGTAATCCCTCGGTACAACACTGGTCTCGTCTGGTTCAACGACCACTTGTTTGTCGTTTGCAGGAATAGCATCAAGGAGTTCGACGCGTCCTCCGGGTCAGTAATCTCGGAATGGCCAGTCCCCACTAGCAACGACTACTCGTGCATCGCTCTACCAAAACACGGGGAATTCCTCGCATACTCTGCAGGCCGTACAGTCACCTTTTGGCACACGTCGACTCACTCCCAGCTCGGTGTCATCCAGCGCCCTGAAGAAATACGTTCCATCGCATTCTCTCCAGACGACCGTTTTTTTGCCATCGGTGGAAAGGACGGGAAAATTAGTATCAAAGGTCTGTCTCGTATCACTGTGAGTGTCGTGTCTCCTTGGATTATGGCGTATTTGAACAACATCGCTCGTCTTTCTGCGTAAAACTTGATCGGCTATATTCTGAACCTTTTCAGGAACCTGACATTCCCATCGACGATGCTGCCCTCCACTCGTGGAGACACGACCAGCTCGAAGACGCGGACAATTTATTGACAACAACGATCGCAACCTCTCAAAATCCAACTCATCATGCACTCGCCAGCCGAGCTCTCATCAGAGCCCGTTTGCGAAACTGGGACGCAGCGCTTGTCGACGCCGAAAAAGTGCTTGTTGAGTTCTCACGCATACTGACACTGGTGCTAATTGACGTCAAGGCCATCAAGATTCGCCCGTCCGTCATTGCCTACATCGCAAAGAGTCTGGCGCATGTCGGAAATGGTGAAAGGGACAAGGCATATCGGTCCTGCGACATCGCATTTGAGCGCTTCCGTTTGTCTCACGTTAGCTTTATCCTGCTCATCAAAGTAAGTGTCTTCTCAGCCTGATTACCGCTCAACTGCTTTAACTTATCTCCCCTTAGGCTATCGTTGTCTTTATGGCCGGAGAACACCTTGACGCGATATCCCGCTTAGACGACCTCATCACTACTATGCATTTCAACTCAATCTGCTATGTAGTCCAGGCACGTGCGCACCGCACTCATGAAGATCACCACTGACGCTTTTAGCAGGCCTACATGTATCTTCTCCTCGGAAACTCACAGATGGAAAACAACAACTACGAGGGTGCCATACGGTCGTTCGAGTTTGCTCGATCCCGTCGACGATCCCACCAGGGCTACATGCTTATCATAATCTCACTGGCAAGTTTCATGACGGGGACATTCTAACGGAATCACTCATGTTCTCTGATAGATATCCGGATGGAAATTTGACAACCTCGACGTCACAATCGAACAGCGTCTCTGCGAAGCCCTCCATTCGGCCGGCCGCATACAGGATGCAGGCAAATCACTTCTCGAGTTGGTAAATACTTTCAAAGAGAAAGTGTATGTGCGCAGTGTCATCGTAAACTGGGTTTCAGGTGAGCCTTTCTTTGGCCTTTCTGGTCATTTCTGTAGCACGCATTCAACCCTTGCCATCAGATTTCACACAACGATGTCTTTCCGCTGCTGAAAACGACGGCGACGCAGCCCAATACACTTGCACGGCGGCGCTTCATGTTTCTCCCACACCGTTGTTAGAGGAGTGGGCGAGAGCAACATTGGCGAGACGCTCCTGGAAAGATGCTTTAGTTATCGCCGTCGCTGTGAGTATTTCCCCTTGTTTTCTGTGTTTGATCCACTTAAAGCGCTTTGTTTCCAGTTCATCACCCCGAGATCCATCATTTACCGGGCTATATGTGAACGCCTCGAAGCCATTGACCGCATCATGGACGCAACAGAGTGTTTCCACCAAATGATAAGTGAATTGGGAAAGGATATACCTCACTACGAGCCTGGCGAGTGGGCTTGTGAGTGGTTGCACATCCCGCAGAGGTGTTGTCACTTACGCAATCTTCAGGCTTCAGACAACGCTCCTCCGAGAAACTGCAGCATCTCGGAGATATGGCAGTGAATAACCAGCAATATGACGAGGCCGTCTCCCATTATACGACTACCTTGTCCCTCGACCCCCCTTTGCCACAGGACGTTCTCATCAAGCGAAGCAAGGCATACTTGGCAACTGGGTCATGGAGACAAGCGCTAAACGACGCAAACAAGGTAAATTGCTTTTCTGTCCAGGTTAATTACGTTCACAGATCAACGTTAGGTTATCACGCTCTATCCGTCGTCGCCATGGGGTTACGAGAGGAAGCATGCAGCATTACACGAGGCAGGAGACTACGAAAACGCGATAAAGACATTTGAAACGATGCTCTCAAAGTTGTCTGATCGAGAGAGTGGTGACGGTTTCAACTTAAGCTAATGTCTACCTACTGATATGCCCTCAGCGCATGATCGGCAGTATGTGTACCCAGAACACACGAGGGCGGCGATCAAGGAGGCTGTTCAGGACGCCATTCAGGATGCGCCCCGAGTGCTCGTCAACACCGTCTCTGGTCGCCTTCTGCACAAATCAGAACAAGCCAATGTGTTTAAATCGCTTCCGGCCTTCAATAGGCTAGTTTCCTCCATGACGACTCACATTGACCACGCGCAAATCAAGCAGGACGTCGCGGAATACTATCGCTACGGCATGTTCTCCCACAAGTGGGAAGATGGCGAGAGCGAACCTCTGTTCAAGGAAGTCATTGACAAGGACGTTTATGGACTGGAGGAATCTCTTACCCACAACAAACTCAAAACGTTCTGCAAGATCGTGCGGGATGACGGGTTGAACTGGGCCTGGAGTGATACGTGCTGTATCAATCAGGAAGATCCTACCGTACTGCAAGAGGCCCTGGTTTCGATGTTTAAGTGGTACGGGGGTTCCACGTTGACGATCGTTTACCTCCGCGATGTCCCGTTGCGGCGCCTTGTGGACAGTATCTGGAACAGTCGCGCTTGGACATTGCAGGAGTACCATGCCTCGAAGGTGGTCCGATTCTACAATGCAGACTGGACGCTCTACAAGAATCTCGACATTCTGAATCACAAAGAGTCCCTGGAGATCATCGCAGAGATGGAAGAGGTAACAAATGTCTCCGCATCAGCCTTGGTGGCACTCCGACCTGGTTCAGAGGACATACGGGAGAAGTTGCGGTTGGCTTCGACACGCCGGTCGACACGGGTCGAGGACGTAGCCTACTCGCTCTTTGGTATCTTCTCTGTCTCTTTGTCGGCTGTATATGGCGAGGGGGACCAAGCACTTGGGCGACTATTAGCACACCTACTCATCAGCTCGGGAGACACGAGCATTCTCGCGTGGACAGGAAGATCTGGCGGGTTCAATAGCTGTCTCCCTGCGAGGATCTCTGTCTTCGGCCAATCGTCAACCTCGCACATTCCACCTGCCCCTGCAAGTGCCGAAATGGTGACAACCACTGCAAGACTGCGTAACTCATCGCTCAGCCTCACATCGGTCGCGGGATTATACGATCGTCTCAAGGAGCTTCCTATACCGGTGTTCATAGGAAAGCGAGCGAGGCTTCCGTGCATTATTTTCAAACTCGGGCCTTTATCGACCTCACAAAGCAGATTGGAATGGGTGTTCCGAGCACGGACAGCTGCACTTGGAACTGTGGAAATCAGCACCGAAGAGGATCTCTCGCGCCTCAATCCTCTTTACCTTGTTCACCCTTGGATTGACTTTCTACTCGGTCGACAGCCTGTTGGAAGTGTGTTCGACTCAGTACCCGAAGACACGAACAACCCGTCTTCGATACGCAAGCCGTCTTCGTTTCCTGTGACAATACCCGAGGAGGATACGGTCGGTCGGTCTCCTCCGATAGGCAAACTGTCGTTATCCCCTGGCCCCTCCAACATCCCCCTGCCAGCCCCGAAAAAGCAAACATCGGGGTTCGCTTCACGGTTCAGGTTGTCGCTTGGTGGACGATCTGTCGCACGCCCTCGGGATGAAGTGTCTCTCCAGCCCCCATCGACTCTGACGCAGACGGACAAGCAAATGCTTGCTCTCCGGACTGTCGCTCGTCTGAGTCAGCCGTTTGGCGCGCTGTTGCTCACACCGAGCGCTGGCAACGTGTCTGCATATAGGAGGGTCGCCTCGGAGAGCTTGATCACCGTCCAGGTCGAGGAGATCACGCCGGCGATATTGGAGAAGCTGATAGACAGCGTGCGCGTACTGGATGTGCTTTAGTCATGCTATCAGTTTTCACAACATTTGTACGTTCCATTCGTACTCGTATTTCCGCTCTTTCTATCATCTCCTCTCCGCATCGACCGCCGACTCGTAGTTTCATTCGTGCTTTTCACACTGTTGTAGCATCCTTTTACATGCTCGTTGTCAATGTATACGAACAGCCACTTTTGTACTGTCCATCCGGGTTCGAATTGAAAATTGGGTGTAGACCAACGAGGAACTAGTTGGAGAACGGACCTGCAGAGGATTTTGCTGTGGTGGTAGCAACAAGGCTTCGGTCACGTTGTCACCGACCCGCGCGTATGTTACACGTATATGTACTACGCAGGTAGAGTGGGGCTCCACAAACATCCAAGGACAGATCCACTACGATTCTGCCATCGACACGTTCCAAATCCCTGACCTAGTTAGTGTACATTTCGCCATGTCTATCACCTTATCGAACAACACCAGCGCACGCTCGACGCGACCACCGCCATCAAGCGATCTACGCGTGAGTTGGTCTCCCTGGGACAGCATCGGGATCGGGAGCACTCTATTACCGCAGTGGGAGAGTTATCGGCGACGAAGCCAGTTGCGGCGACATTCGCAGATTCAGGTCGAGCTTCACGGCCTAGCCACTGTACTACTTACTTAGATCGCATAGACCATCCTACGTACACAATTTGACTGCGCCCTTCATACTGTGTGGTTCCTGCATTATTCGAAGGTGCCTTTAGCGTGACGGGCCCATGACTGACGTGACGTGGGTCCCCGAACCGGTGACAACCATGCCTGTACCAGTGATGAATGGCTCTGTGGTGCTTTGTACGAACATGAATGGAACAAATGGGTGCCACGTAACCGACAGCGATAACTAAAGCACGTCCAGTACACGTACACTATCCACCAGCTTGTCCAATATCGCCGGCGTAATCCCCCCAACCTGGACAGTGATCAAACTCTCCGGGGCGACCCTCCTATATGCAGCCACGTTGCCAGAGCTCGGTGTCAGTAATAGCGCACCAAACGGTTGT
>JBBPMA010001307.1:0-11885 GCA_038090075.1 Xanthoconium purpureum | reverse complement strand
ATTGCATCGTGCACAAGGATATGTAGCTGTGGAGCATGGAGCGCTCCTTCTGCCGGTCTTTCCAGAACCCATGCTAGCTGGATCTTGTCCATCAATGCTTCAACATTACGGCATAGGTGGGCAATCCATTCGAGAAAATCTGCCTGATCGGCTTTATCATCATCCGTCGAGGTGTCAGTCCATTTGGAATCAGAACTAGGGGTCGTGATTGTACTGAGCGAGTCTTCACTATTGGTGAGCACATATTGATCTATCTCCATGTCCACATCTGCAAAGTCATTGTCGATTAGATGTTGATTTTGTGTCTTTGCTAGAGAAACCAGCACAGAACCGAGAGTTTCCAACATCTCCTTGTGGACTGTTTTCAGTGGCATGGCGGAAGGGAAGACGAGGGGTTATTATCCGTTATCATCTGTTATCAAGATGTACACTACAGTTTTTTTTGCACGGTCTCTAACTTAGTCTAACCTCGTTATGGGGTTCGGCATCTCTCGGCAAAATATATTTAAAAGTCCGATGCAGGTGAGCGCTGCAAGCTGAGCTTGGCCCTGTCTGCTGGGCCAACTTTGAAAACCACTAATGTATTTATGACATCCGCTACCGCTACTTTTCCTTTTTGCAGATGCAGATGTTGTGAGGTCCAGTAGTTGGGCGCTGAAGGCTCCGGTCTGGAATGAGTTCTGCGGCAACCAAAAAGGAAGAGTAGATGCATATGCATGCTACTTAATGGAATGCGAACAGGATGTCGATGTGCAATGCGTCACTTGAAAGCTTCATTCTGTACCACTGTTGGAACTGATTTGAAATCGGCAATGGAAGGGCGCAAAACATCAACGAGCAGCAATCAGCATCATACTTGAACATCACCTTTACCATACTTCAATTGGAAGTGATGGTGAACTGAATTGTCAAACAAGTGCACATACCGGACTTGAGACATCGGCCCTACATTGTAGTCATAGTTTGCGATTGATCTTCATGTATCCATGAAAGAATGAACTAACAACCTTTGAGCCACTATCCCCAATGAGATGCAAAGTAAATCCAAAGTAGCGTGTGGCTCAGCAACTGCCAAAATTGCTCAATGAGTGTGCAGTTGTGTGGTCATGCATGACCACGACCACAACTTATCGGACAACACCACCCAAATTGTGCCTCCATAATGCCTGGCAGTGTCACCAGCCACTTCAATGACCCTATGGCGGTGCAAACCGTCTCAGAACTCGCCAACTGGGATGGCCATCTCGACAGACAGTGGCAAAACGCCAGATGGCGTCACTTCTCGTCCAGCCACTATCACGCACCCCTTGAAAACCAGCCCATAGGCATTTTACAACCTCCAGACAAGCTTTTAGACAAGAGATGCACTGAACAGCCCACTTTCCATTCCAATCTCGAGGTATGGACTCTCTCCCACTGTCTTTTGTTGCCTTTTGCCCACCTACATTCATTGCACAACAGCATGACTCATTGGCAAACTTACCTGCAAATCTGCGACTTTCCAGTCGTGTCGATACCACATCAACTCCCTCCCATTCTATACACCATTCTCATCAAGCTTCCAATCTTCCCCCTTTCCTATATATCCATTCTTCCTCACAATCTATGCAGCACACCACTCCAAATTCAGCATCACATTCATCACCTTTTATCGCTTCGTCAAACTCATTCCCACCTCACCCCTAAATCATTTGTACATGCTTCTCGCATTCATGATCCATGACCCACCCCATCATGTCAACAATCACAACCCGCATCGACAATTGAGTCAGAAGTAATAGATCTCACTTTGGAAGATACCGAAACATTCATCACTGATTTGTTGGTTAGTCTTTCATTCCACCCCGATCAAAATCCGGGATGACGTCCTTACTGATCATCGTTATCCACATACAGGTTCCCGATTGTACAAGTGTCACCAATCCCAGCCCAAGTCGTTGGACTTTGTCTTCCAGACACAGTTCTCCAATCACCCAAGAACAATCTCTTTTCACTCCCCCTCCGCCGTCTAGGAGACGTACCTGGCAATTCCTTCATTATCTAGCGGTCCCTCCTTTCCCTAAAGGGTTGACCAGGGCTGACTACCAGCCAATGTTCGATCATACCATGGTGCCACCGCCAGGTCCCAAGGCGACCAACGCTCTCAAAGATCCCTCTCCCGTGGAACCCTCGGTCACAAAAGAATGCACCCCACAGAAGCGAAAGAGTAAAGAACACGAGCTTGATGTGGTCTCTTCCCCTGAGAACTACAAGCAACCTTCTGCCAACGGAATAGATGTGGTTCCCACTGCACTTCTGGACACGTTCTATGAACACTTAGCCATCCCTTTGTATGACGATAACACTTATCCTCCGCTCACAATGTTAGACCTCACGACCAATTCGCGGTTCCAGTTTGCCCACACATGGCAAGCACATGCATCAAAGCTTCAGGAAGTTGAGATAGACTGGATGTTCAAGTTCGGACTACTTGGACAAGCATGTATTTGGGCCCAGTCAGTGACTGCCCCCTCACCCTGTGTGCCAGGAACTGCCGGCTATGTCACAAGCGAGGAAGTATGCTCCTGGGAGTTGGTTCGCCCCAAGGATTCATCCGAGGGGAAGAGTACAAGAGATGGCTCGGGAGGGCAGGCCCAGACAACAGGAAGTCCTGCTGTGCTCGACTTTGATACCTACGACTTGTTGCTTCCGGACGATCCCCTGCCTGGCCCAAGTGCGCCCCTCTCAACAGCATCTCACGGCCCATCAGTCATTGATATGGAGTGTGACATGCATCAATACCTTAATGGACTTGGCGACTCTCCCACCAAGCACATCCCTCCCCATCATCAACTCGGTCCAATGCATACCTTCTGCCCTCATCTGCTTCAGTCTGCTGGGTGTATCTAGGCGAACTCTTTGGGGTTGGTGTTCCCATCCTTGGAGCTCGACCCCCCGATTGGCAGATACAGGTGACCACAAATGTTTCTTGGGAGTACCACCGAGCTCCCCTCTAGCAGATATTGAATCGCCAATGGCTCCTAGACCCATTTCCGATTCCTTTTTCACTTCCGCAAATGACTTCCATGCTTCGTCAAGCAATATCTTTTGAAGCTTCCCCTCCGGATGCTTGGTCGTTTGTGCAGGGAGGGGCTTTTCTGCAAGACAATTATTTGCCTCCCAACAGTCACGTTATGCCCCCTGCCCTCGGTACCATTGATCCCTCTCTTCTTGGGGCAGAGCAGACTCAAACACCATTGAGGGTACCCAAAGATTCGACTCCGAAACGTCGATCTAAACTACCGGAGCCAGTCATCTACATCCGTCGGCCGATCGATTCCTCCAGCTTGCCTTCACTATCGGGCAAATGGCCAGTACAGATCAAATACTGTGATTCTCAGGGCTCTCCTGCTACCCCTTTGACTCAGACAGGGTCTAATCAGCCTTCAGATCTTGCTGAAAACTGCATCAAACAGCCCAGGAATGATGCAGATGATTCTTCCTGAGTAAAGAGACGATTGGCACTGTCATGCAAGCTACATGAATATCACACCACTTCCAGGTCTGAATCTGATTGTTTGCCCAAAATGTCCACACCCAAGATTAAGCTGAAGCTCAAACAACCCAGCCTCAGAGACAAAGAATCAGATGTTAAGTATAGAAATGTAGAAGCCAAGATGGCAATGATGTTATACTGTCATCAATGCCAAAACAAGTCCATGCAACCCAAGATGCTGTGCTCCAACATGATTCATGACTGTGTTTGCGGAAAATGGTTCTGTAATTGATGCATTCTTTACCAGTGTGTTCACTCTGTTGTCTTCATTGTCTGATCTTTTCTCATCAAACTTCCCTCTTACTATGCTTTCTTGTCATATTATTAGATACCCTGACATCACTTTCAATGAATGCAGTGCAGGTTTCTTGTGCCTGGTGTGCACAAATACATGCAACTGCTCACTCTGTTCCAGGAGCAAAAGTGAAGAATTCATCTCGATGAGGCTTGGAGGACTTGTAGTGTCGCTTTTCACAACCAAAGTGACATTCATGCAAAACACTGGACCATGCCATCATACACAGTCACTACCAGCACAAGCAAATGCACAACCAAGTGCAAGCACAAGGACAACCCTGACATCCAAACTAGGCACCATGCCAGCACAGCCTCAGTTTTGGGGGCACATGTACAGGACGGAAGGCAAGCATATGGGGAAGGTGTTCATGATGTGCAAACACATGGAGTGTCTCCAGATGTGCAGGCTGTCTCCACTGCCTTCACTCCCAAAGCAGCCACTGACAAAGGCTTGAAGGCCAAAGCGCAACAAGGAATGGGAGAAGCTGAGGGACTGCATGTGTTTATCAGGAATCCACTCATGATGTGGAAGGTCTGAGCAGTGCATGATCTAGAGCCAAGCACAAATGTGAAAGCCTGGATCAAGGGAAAGGGCAAGCAGAAAGAGATGATGGATGATCAACAATGCCAGTGCTACATTGGTAGCCCTGTGCCACT
Source organism: Xanthoconium purpureum (assembly GCA_038090075.1). Lineage (NCBI taxonomy): Eukaryota > Fungi > Basidiomycota > Agaricomycetes > Boletales > Boletaceae > Xanthoconium > Xanthoconium purpureum. Next base: position 7,396 of record JBBPMA010001307.1, on the reverse strand, counting down.
GCATGAGCCATATGGACAGATGCCAGGCATGGCAAGTCCAACACTGCTGTTGTTGTGCTGCTTGATGCCCATGCTCGATTCAGAGGAAAGTATGACACCGTTGTCTGACCTGGAGGCAGATAATTGTAATTGGCCACAGCCTGAGGTAGGGGAGTGTATTGTTTGTTGGTGGTGCCACCACCACCACAAGACCACTGTACCCTGGGTAGTATTAGGATTGTATGTATATATTGTACACCACCACATGTCAGAACCCACAGGGTAAATTGAGTGAAGTTAGAAATTTGCCCTGGTGAGAGAGAGCAAGTGAAGGTGGGCCCACTGAATGTCTGGTGAGGAGAAGGACATTCAACCTGCTCTTCACTGGCATAAAAGTTGAAACAATTTCATAGATTTTGTGGGCAGCATGCTGAAAAAATTGGCCATGACACACTGCATGTTTGCCCACCACACTAATCTGGCCTTGTTACTTTATTCCTATCTAACATTACACAACACTATGGCTACATGTGCTACCACTTGTCTACATCAACACCCAACACATGCCCTCATATTTTCAAGGTGAACAAGATGCCTATTGTGCTGCCACATCGCCATCATCAATGGTATTGTCATAATGCATGACCAGTGGGAGCAACCGGGTGAGGTGGACACAAGAGGCAGGGATAGACAGTGGAGAAAGCAAAAACATGGTTGGGGACAAATGGACAAGCCAGTGCCAGTGCATGAGATTGGATGAACAGGCAGGGCAGAGGTGAGGACAAACAGCAGGGTAAGTGAGAATGCGGTATGGGAATAGGGTGGCAATGTTGGGCATGGTGCAGTGCAGCTTGGAGGTAAACAGGCAGGGGCAAATGGCTGGGGGGCAAGTGGCCACATTCAGGTGGGTTAGGTGGCTGCACTCGAGGACAGATAGTGGGGGTGGTGAATGAGCAATTGCACTCAAAGAAATGTGGTAGAGCTGGAAGACAAATGGTTGTGCCCAAGGATGAATGGTGGGGTTGGTGGATGAGCGATTATGCTCAATGAAACATGATGGGGCTTGGAGATGAGTGGTTGTGCTTGATGCGACCCAAGTGGTTGTGTTCAAGAATGGATGGTTGGCACTTGAGTGAACATGGTGGTAGTGGGAAATGAGCAGGTCGTGCTGGAGAACGGATGGTGGGAGCAGTGGAGGAATGATTGCACTTGAGTACAGATGGAAAGTGGAGGTGCTGGATTGGAGAGGACATGGTGGGCACGAGAGATGAGCCCCAGTGAAAAATGTGTATCCAAAGATCAACAGAAAGCAAGAAAAATGGACACAGTCAATAAAAACACATGAATGACAGAGATAGTTGAGTAGAAATATACAATGTCTGTACTCCCCAACATGTGAGTGGTCAACCAAAATGATTGATTAGCAATGTCCATAGACAATTATATGATGGCCATGTCTACTGGAATCTATCCTTGTTGCTTCTGGCTTGCAGTTCATCAACCCAAAGATACTTGAATTCATTTCCATTGCTGAATTGAACCACATACTCATCTATGCTCCACTACTCCCCACTACTCCCCTCGATTTTGGTATACCACAATACACTCTCATTGCCTACCCCACTCCCCTACTCATCTACTCCAGTCTTGATACCTATAATGTCCCACTACTCTTGTCTTGTTACACAAGTTGATAGACTTGCATCGAGGTCAAGGGTTTACTTACTCTGAGGAAGGTACTCATGAAAAGACACAGCATCCTCAAAGAAGTCTTAGATGAAGAGGACAAGGAAGCAAGAGATCAAGTCACAACCAGATGAGTTGTGGATCACAAGACTAACACTGTAATTGTGCAGAACAAGAATAAGGAAGAAGTACAGGCTGAGCAGTATATAAGTACTATGGATTACATAAGTGGAATGCCATAGAACTGGATGGAACAAAGGGGACATGTGACTACTGTGAGAGAAGTAGTCAGAGGAGTAGACAGTCCTGTTAGAGAAGTATAAGATCAAAGAGAAAGAAAGATGGGGGAGAATAAGAGTCAAACATAAGTAAGTAGTTGTCCATCTCTTCATGGTAGGGAGTAAGATGAGAATGTAGTTGACATGTTAGGTGGAAAAGAAAGAAAGAGTGAAATAGGAAAAGTATCATAACATTATCCCCTTCATATATTTGAGCCCCAGGCTTGAGACATTCCAGTCTTCTAATTGGTGTCCACAAGGGTGTTAAGGTCATCGTTATCCAAGTATGTTCCTTCATAAGTGCTGTGAGTCTCAGGCTGGGTAAAGTGGTCAACTGGACAGTTATCGACCACATGTCCTGGGGTGTTGCATCTTCCGCAGATTCAAAGGTTGCAGACATCGTCAGAATGTCCCCATTGATAACAGAGATCACATTGGGTCTTCAAACAATGATATGCCGCATGACCTAGAGTGGATTGCCTGCAGGAAGGACACATGTATGAGGGGCAGGAGAGTCTGAAGTGACCAAGATCCGAATATACATAGCATCAAGTGTTAGGGGAGGCAGGGCAAGAGGATTGGGCCAAGACCTGGGAGGTGAAAGAGGTGATCCATTGTCTGTTGGTGATCTGAATCTGGATAACATTGTTATCTTCTAAGGTTGGGAGTGAGGAGGAGACAGGGTAAGAAGAGATGCACAGGGCTAAGGGGATAGGGGAAGGGGAGGTGGTAACATGCTGATCTGCTCTAGTTTGCTCAAGGTAATGTTGTTGTTCTTCACAGGAGAGGGTGTTCCAGATGTGTAGGAAGGCAGGGTAGAGGGTAGTACTTGGGAGCTCCTCCAGGTATCGGTGGAAGGAGTTGGTGATGAGGAGTTCAAGGACCGGACCTGGTAGGAAGGAGAGGGTAGTACATAGAGGTGCTCCAAGTGACTCAGGTAGATCAATGGGACATGTCCTGAACAACTGGAGTTGGGCAATTGAGATATGGTGGAGAAGTTGGACAAGGGCCTGACAATTAGTGTTGTGTTCATATGATGGGAGTCTTTCGACTTTGCTAAGAATGGTGGGGGAGGTGATGGTGATGGTTAAGAGTGTATAGACCCAGGAGGTGGCAAGGAACTCAGTGCAGATGGAGCAAGTCTTGGGAGGGGGTGGATGGGAGGGTGAATAAAGTAAGGTGGGTATGGGATATGGCATGGGAGAGAAGGGAGTTGAATTTCCTGTTGATGTTTGCATCAAGCAGAGTGGTTGGTGTATACAAGAAGGGTGAAGTTGGCTAGAAAGAAAAGGATGCAAAGAGCGAGAGTGATTCCAAACCAGACAAATGGAACATCCTTGAGCTGCATACACAGGGGGGTACTCACAAAGAGATGCCTCATCCTGTCATGCTAATAGTGGATGGGGCAGCTGATTTCCTTGCAGAAGCAAGGATGAGTCCTGGCATGGTCAAGGGGAAGGTTATGTCTGCAGAGGAAGGCAAGTTGGTATGTGGTGAGCCCCAAAAACCAGGGGATATCAGCTGGTCTGGTGGGGGTGGAAAAGTCATCATGCTGAGGGATGAAAGGCATGTTGTTGTCTTTAAGCTCTGGAGTTGGTGGGCCTTTTTGTATGTCATGAGAATGTCCAATGTGTGTCAGAGGTTAGATTCAGGTTCCCAAATGTTCTCTGACAATGGGTATCCTTTCCATGTGGTTGTTACAATTCTTTTCCTTTCTTACACTTTCTTTCTTCTCCACTTGACCCACCAATCGTATTCTTCCCTCATTCCCTACCATGAGGAGGTAGATGACTACTTACTTACATTCAACTCTCATTCCTCTCCTATACTTTTCTCTCTTTGATCTTGCACTTCTCTAACAGGACTGTCCACTTCTCTGATTACTTCTCTAACAGGACTGTCCACTCCTCTGATTACTTCTCTCGCAGTAATCACATGTTCTCTTTATTCCATCTAGTTCTATGGCATTCCATTTATGTAATCCATAGTACTTATATACTGCTCAGCCTGTACTTCCTCTCTATTCTTGTTCTGTGCAATTACAGCATCAGTCTTGTGATCCACAACTCGTCTGGTTGTGACCTAGTCCCTTATTACCTTGTTCTCCTTAACCTAAGACTTCTTTGAGGATGTTGAGTCTCTTTGTGAGTACCTCCCTCAGAGTAAGTAAATCCTTGACCCTATAGCAAGTCTGTTGACTTGTGTAACAAAAGAACAAGAATTCTCCCTTCAGTCCCTCCTATTCAGGAGTAGGACCACTCCAGCCCACCCAAGATTTTTCCTCAACGCCCCAAAGGAATCTTTCGTGTTCCTGAAGATCCAGAAGAAACTGGAACATCCCAGGACATCCAGAACCCCCTAGACCTAGCAACTACCCCCCAGAGACAATCCCCTATTGAACCTACCCACTCCCCTGAACTACCAACACCCCCATCCCCTGGAAAATGAGTGACAGCAGGAAAACCCTTCCTCAATCCAGCACTTCAGCCATCACCAAGGAAACATTCCCCCTTAGCATTCTCAATACCCTTGACCAGTTCATCTGGTACCCTGACAGGCCTTCCCTCATTTTCAATCACCCCTACTGTACCCCCTGCCTCAGTTCCACTGGCACTCCCAGCTTCCTCTGGTCCCATTGCCCCTCCTGTTTCAATAAACCCACTGGTCCTACCTCCCCTTCCTCCACCACCCCCAGCCCCTGTTAACCCTCCTGCTCTCCCCAACCCAATGTCTACCTCCACCAGAACTATTGAACTAAAAGTGGCACTCCCTGCCAACTTTTTGGGAGATCCAAAGGATGCCATTCGATGGATGAAAGTGATGAAGGCCTATTTTGCCATCAATTCCTCCATTTACACAGATGACAATGAAAAAAATCATGACCACCCTCAACAAAATGAGCAAAGGACGAGGACTTCAGTTTGCTGAACTATGGTATGATAGGATGGCAGATGCTGCCTTTCCTGCCAAAGACAAAACCTTTGACAAATTTGTGGAGAACTTTGTGTCCACCCTCTACCCTTATGACCTGGCCAAGACATCTAGGAATGAGCTATACAAGCTTAGACAATGAAAGGAGGAAGAGAAAACTGAGAATGGCAAAAAGGTCGTTAACGATGGCTTCCAAACTTACATCACGAAATTCCAAACCCTTGCCGCCAAAGCTCAGATGGGTGATACCAAGGAAACCATAGCATGCTTTTCCACTGGATTAGATCCCCAAATCTCCACCATGATCCTTTTCATGTCGACTCCCCCAACCAAAATCCAGGAATGGATCAACAAAGCTCGAGACTTTCACACCCAGAAAATGTGTATCCTTGCCCTTTGTGGAGGGCATGATCCTGGTCACTCACTCTCATCCTCTTCATGCCCTGCATGAGACCCTAATGCTATGGATGTGGACTTCATATGTCTCAAAAAGCTCATGCCCCCAGAACATGCATGATGCATCTGGGAAGGTCTCTGCTTCAAATGTCACAAGAAAGGACACAATGCAGACCATTGCAACACCTATAAAGGATCCTCTCAGAGTCAATCTTCCACTAACACCTCTGCCCCCATTGTTGCAACCATTGCTCCTATTACCCCCATGGATGCCTACGTTCAAACCTTGAAAACCCGGAGAAGAAGCAAAGAAGAAATTCTTCGAACCCTAAAACTCTGCTATGAGGAACCAAGAGAAGATGTGGCCATTGCCACCACCTTTGATACCATTCCCTCTGATGAGGATTTTTGAACTGGGAAGTCGCTTCAATGTCTTCTTCCCATAACCTGGCCCATGTACTAGTAGCTCTACCAAATGAATGAACTGTTCATTTTCCTATCAAACTAGTTACTGGGACACAAATCATCGAAACCACAGTGATCATTGACTGTGGAGCAACCAGAAATTTCATCAACATTGGCCTTTTGACTAAGGCAAACTTCCCCCTGAAATGCCTCCCCAAACCCATCCTAGCCTATAATGTAGACAGAACCACCAATGCCAAGGGAACCATCCGCTGGAAGGCACACACCAACATCCTGTTTCCCCACTCTAAAGAAACCATGGACCTGATGGACCTGAGTCTAGAACAATGACAAGTCATACTAGGAATGCCTTGGCTACACAAATGGAATCCCAGGATCAACTGAAAGGCCAATACAGTCTCCATCCCCAGATCTTCATGTTCCGCCACAATGGACCATATCCCCCAATGATATCTTCTTCAATGGCTTGGGCTCGATGTGGACAAAAAGATCTCCCACCAACTGCAGAAACGGAAAGCCTGGCTAAAAGGAGAAACCATTGGAAAAACCACCATTTCCACCTGAATTGCACAAACCACTGGAACAAAAGAACCCCTTGTTCCTGAATGGTGTCAAGATTTTGTGGATGTGTTCTCAGAGAAAACACATGATCAACTTCCCCCACATCGCCCCTATGACCATACCATTGAACTTCACCCAGACTTCACTTCCAAAATCGCAAAAGTATACTCCCTGAACCTAGCAGAAATGGAGACCTGTAAGGAATTTGTTGAGGAACATCTTCAAACTGGAAGAATAGTACCCTCGAAATCACCCCAAGCATCCCCTTTCTTCTTCGTGCCTAAAAAGGATGGAACTCTTTGTTCTTATCAGGACTATCACTACTTGAACTCCCATACTATCTGGAATGCCTACCCCCTCCCCCTCATCCCTGAACTCATCAATGACATGAAAGACTCCATCCTATTCACTAAGTTCAACATATAATGGGGGTATAACAACATTCGCATCCGGAAGGAAAACCAATGGAAGGCTACATTCATCACTCCTTTGGGTTTATTTGAACTGACTGTCATGTTCTTCAGATTCTGTAATGCCCCATCTACATTCCAGGTGTTCATGAACCACATCTTTGCAGACATAATCTGAGAGAAATGGCTAAAGGTCTACATGGATGATCTGGGAATTTACACCAAAAATGACGTTACCCTCCACCATGAACATACAAGACGAGTACTTCAGCAACTTAGGGAACATGGACTATCGATCAAACTCTCCAAATGCACCTTTGATGCCCCTCACATGGAATTCCTGGGAATGATCATCGGACAAGGCGAGATCAAGATGGATGGAAAGAAACTCGAAGCCATTGAAAAATGGAAATCTCCTACTTCAGTCAAAGGAGTCTGATCATTCATGGGTTTTGCCAACTTCTACAGGAAATTCATCCCAGACTTCTCTAACATCATCACCCCCCTAAACCAACTCACCTGAAAGGGAGAACCTTGGAACTGGACACAGTTGCAACAGACTGCCCTTGAACAACTCAAAAAGATCTTCTTCTTGGCTCCCGTCCTACGAATCCCTGATGTCACTCACCCCTTTACCATTATGACAGACGCCTCCTTGTTGGCTGCTGGTGCAGTACTCATGCAATCTGACGAAAACTCTGATCTTCACTCCTGTGCCTACTACTCCAC
>JBBPMA010001305.1:0-11892 GCA_038090075.1 Xanthoconium purpureum | reverse complement strand
ACATATCAGAACTGAACTGTACTGTAAACTGGCCTGCTGCCACTTTTTGAGGTGGTAGTAGATGCCACAATATGGTACCAGCAACGCATTGGAAGAGCCAAATCTGGCATCACCAAGGAGATAACATTCCTTCAGCACATGCAGATCATGACTATGTGCATTATGCCAAAGTGTCATGTCAGATGTTGCACTATTCCACCCCATCATCACATATGTGAAACACAAGTCAAAATTGCAGATGAAAAGACAATTCTGCAACAGGAATCCCTTCTGGTTATGCATGTAAACATGCTTACAAACAGCACAAATGCATGAATATGTGTTCCATCAACAGCTCCAATACAGTCATGAAAGTACCGGAAACATGGATTAGCTGTGATCTTTTGTGAAATCAGTGCTTCTCTCATTGGAAGGCATACATATGTGTTGTAGAATGATGGCAATGAGAAAAAAGTGAGTATCTTCTTGAAATATATTTTTTTAATTTTGTTTTCAGTATATCAGCAACCAACATGGTACAAGGATGAAGATTACCTTGTAACTGTATCAGGTGAGTGTTGGAATTGTTCTGTGACATAACACAAACTCAAACCAGTCATGCATATGTACAGAAAAATTCCCAACTGCTCTGGGACAGACATTCCATGCCAGGATGGAACAAAGCCATTTTCTTTAAGGACACACATGAGCACATCAAATACCTTGTGGCTGACACCAAAGGACATCTTGATATGATCCAGGTGTCCATTCATAAGTTTAAGGACCCAGGCTTCACCTGTGAGGATTAATGTATGTATGGTAGGGTATCCTTTTGGAATTGGACATGAAGATAAGATTATAGTAGTATACCATTTGGATTACTATGATTGTGAACAATAAGATGAGTTGGTGATGACATTTTGCCTGACATTGTGCCTCAATGTCCATGATGGTTGGTGCACTGACAAGAATTCCCTAATTGATTGGTCAATCAGGATTTATCTACTACATATTATGTAATACTTCTTTAGGGAAGGTTTGGGGACATGTATCTACTATGAGAGAAGTAGATAGAGGAGGGTGGCAGTCCATGAATAAGAGATCAAGTAAAAGAAGTCAGTGAAAAGGTGAAGGGAAAATGTGTAAGTAAGTAGGAATTGGTCTCAGTGTAGGTAGGAGCAAAGGAAAAGTAGGGTCGGTGGGTGACAGCTACTAGGAAAGAAGATACACAGAGAAACTGAATCATAACAAAACCAAATTGGACTTTAAAATACCAACCTTTGGTGCCACATCCAAGCACTCTTTGTGTGAATGCATCTGATTTGTTGCTCACCATGTCGACACTCAATCACTTTCTCAATCAGCTCAAATGAGGGCATGCATATGGTCCATTTTTCCACACACATGCATGTACACTTGCCTTTTTTATTTTAGACAAACAAAAAACACACTTACCAAATGGATACAGCAATCCCACTTCCTCCCATCCATCTTATGTCCTTATTAATGCCACTCTGCAATAATAATGAGACTGGCCTTGTATAGCCCTTCCAAAAAATGAATGTAGACTCCAAAATTGCAAGATCAGATTTCAAAGTGGCAAGATGCACATACTCATTCTTTTTTGGTCATGTAGCATGTTGAGCAGCTTTTGTACATGCCCCATTTTAACTCTTCTATGCTATACTCTAAGCAGCCTGCTTCAATACTAAATGGGAAAATTGTCAACTTGTTAGGCTCTTCTGATGTGTTCCCAATTTGATAACATTAGTGTTGCAATGCATACAAATTTGTTACCTGGAACATAACATAACACCTCTTATGCAATCTCTCCATCAGGCCAGAGGCACCACATTTCTCATCACAAAGAGCTTTTTTCTGGAAAACCTGTGTTGTGGGGTTTTTCTCTTTCCATTTTATCACCTCTTCCACTGGTCAATTTTTCCATTGCAAGTCTTGCTGCTTTATTTCATTTGCCTTTGACCTCAGCCAAGGAACTGCATGGGTACCAAGTACCTCACCCTTATTCTTCCCTTTCCCTTACACACTTAATAATTGAATAACAATAACAATAATGATGCTATCACCATTCTTGCCCTCATTGTTGTATACTCTTATTGTTGCTTTTGTTTTTGCATTCCTATCCTTGCCCTCATTGTATCTTATTGTCTTCCTCCCCCTTGTCTCTCCCCCTCCATTCTCCTCCACCTTATAATAATGCTGTTTTTATCCTTACATGCCCTCAGGCTGGTCCTTTACCTTTACCTTGACCTTCACCCTTACACACTCAATAATGCACCAATAGGGTAATAACAACAACAGAACTTGAAGGTAACTTGGAGGTAAAGACTTTAACATTGCACAGCAATGAAGTCAAATAGGGTCAGAGAAGAGTCAAAGACTTGAGCAAAGGATTAGAGGGGAGTGGTATCTTAGTTGATATTCAAACTGAGGGAATACATGGCTTTGGGGGTACAGTACTTATACTACAAAGGTGGACAGGATTTGTCATGGAGGAATGGAGCTGAGTAATAATACAAATGCAAGGCTGTGCACTGGCTGTTCAGAGATCAGACCTGTGGTGCAGAGTCATAGCATTGGTGGCTAGAATGTTACAGAACTAGTATGGATGAAGATAAATAAAATATAGAGTGATGAAAGAAGTCCCTGATATGAATCTGGAGATCAGAAAGTGTGCCTTGAATAAGAATGCACCAGAGTTAGTGTCTGATATAACTGGAAATGACTTGGAAGACCAGAATGAACTTGGTTTATTGTGTGGGATATGATAGTATTCCTCTTTTAGGCCTAAACCCTTGAAGGCCAAAGTGAGTAACACAATGTGGAGTCCAAATTTGGAGTCCAAAAATCTAACAGGAGTATAAAGTCCAGGGTGTCCTGTCTGCACTTCTTTCTCATCAACCATTACTATGTCTGACTTCTTCTACCTCCAAGATATCTGCTCCTGGCCTGAAGAGCATCTTGTTGACAATGATCCCAATCCTAATGCACTGTTTGAGGCAAAGAACACAGAAAAGAGACAGCACTGAGTGGCGTGCAAAGAAGCAGAAGAGCAGAGGAAGGCAAAAAAGGCAGAGAAGTGTAAGAAGGCAGCAGAAGCTTATTGTGAGGTGGAGGAAAAGGAGGTGAGGGCATGTCTGAGGGCTGAAGAGGTGGCCAAGTGCAAGGCTGCAAAATAGGCAGCCCAAAAAAGAGTAAGCACTTCAACATCCACTAAATTGTGCTAACTTCCAATAGGCTGAGCAAGTTTGGGCAGAGCAAAGTGCCAAAATAAGCAAAGGGAAAGGGAAGGCATGATGGTCAAGATGTTGGAGCCAGGGTGTCAGAGATGTGAGATCAGGGGGTTGGAGTGTGAGGTCTTGACAGAGGGCAAATCAATGTTCTGTAAGGCATGTAAGTCCATGAAGAGTAGATGTGAGTGTTACATTGAGTGTAGTTCTCTAGTTGCAAGACTGAGGATACTTTCTGTGTAGTGTTCCAAAGTTGGGTCACATGGACTGGCAAAAACCAGTAACCAAACCAGACCACAACTAATGGCAACTAAACTGCAGTTGCTGGTCCTGGCCAAATCTTGGTCAGTTGTGGTCTGGTTGCCTTGTGTTCATGCATGTGCAAAGACTGGTCACAAACCAGTTGCCTTCAAACTAGTAATCAAATAATATTATTTATGTCTACACTACTATACTGGCTAACTATGGTAAGATAAGGGTAAGTGTGAGCACAGGGGTGAGCACAATGCATTGTTGTCATTGTGGTCATGGTCCTTGTGGTTGTGTTGTCATGATTGTGTCAACATGTTGATGTCATCACTGTGGTTGCATCATTATGATTGCAAGAAGAGCAGGTGAATGAGAACAAGGACAGGTGGTGACATTGTGTTGTTGTTGTGGTTGTTGTGAGGTGGGTGAGGAAAGGGAGGGTGAGAGAGAGACAGCAACAGTGACAGTGACATGTTGTCATTGTCATGGTTGTTGCCATTGTGTCATTTTTGTTGTCACATCACAGTTGTTATGTTGATGTTGCTGTGGTCATCATGGTTGTTGTTGTTGTTGATGCCAAGGAAAAGGGAGTGAGGGTGAGTGTGAGCATTGACATTGTTGTCATCACCTTCTTTGTTGTTGTTGTGTCATTGACATCAAGTGGTGAGGGTGAAGGCAAAAAGGGTGAGAGTAATGGCAAGGGTGAGGGCAATGCATCATTGTTGTTGCCTTTATTGTTGTTGTCATGTCATTGATGTTGAGTGGTGAGGGTGAGGGTGAGAACAAGGCATTATCATGTCATGGTGTTGTCACAGTGTGTGGTGAGCATGAGAGTGAGTGTAATGAGTCAATGTCATTGTGTCATCATCACTATCACCAGGTTGTCGCATTGAGGGATGATGTGTGGTGGTGAACATGAGGGTAAGTGCAACAAGTTGGTGTCATCTCATTGTCATTGTCATTGCCAGGTCATTGTAAGATGAGGGTGAGGGTGAGGACAACACATTGATGTTGATGTTGATGTTGTTGCGCTGTTGTTGAGTCAATGTCAAGGGAGATACATTGATGTGTCATGTTGTTGAAGCCATCATGTCCTGTTATAAGAAAGACAAGAAAAAAAAAAAAAACAAATGAAGAAAGCTATGTACTGGTAGATCTTGACTTGTGTGAGATGTGGTGGTGGTGGTGCATGATGTTGTCCAAGTTGAGTCAAGGGGGTGCCAGGATCATGGTGGTGATAATGATTGATAATCAATAAAGGTGTTGTGGTGGTCCATTTTGATAATTGAGTGCACTTGGGCCTTGCATGTCAGTGTGTGAGTCAGTATGGTAAGGGTCTGCAACTGGTCACAACCATAACTGCAACTGATCAAGACCAGTCTTGATTGGTTTTGGTTGCAGTTGTGTAGATTTGAGGGATTGTGAAGACCGGTCCAGGTCCAGTTGTGCCCAAAAAGGGCAAAAAAACCAGACTGGACCAGACTTTAAAACACTATTTCTATGGGTGAGGTAAGTCCCTGATAAAGTGGGCTAATAGATCTTATTATGTAGCCTAGCAGGCAAAGGGCTTAGTGGTGAGGCCTTCCCTGGACAAGAAGTATGCTGGAAGCAATACTTGAGGGATCCATGAGAGAATTGGCAAAGTGGGCAAAGATCATAGTTAAAGTGGTAACACAAGTAGTTCCCTCAACTGTGAGGCAAACAGGGGTCTCAAAAAACCAATGAAGGAGTCTTGGAATGGACTAGATTACAATGTAAATGTGTTCACACTAGGTTTTACAACCAGAGTACTAGGCAAAATGTGTAGAACTAGCTGGGAAATTCCAGTGTACATGGGAGGTTTATATACCTGTAAAGTAAGTGCACAGACCAAGGGAACTGTAGTGTTATAAAGGGAATGAGGAGCCATCAGAGGTCTATGAGTAGAAACTAGAAAGTCCGAATACCATAAGAGGGAAGTGGGAGCCTGAGAAAGAGGTAGCTTCTTGAAGATAACCATGCTCTATCCAATAGGAAGAGAGCAAAACATCATATGTTCCATGAATACCAAGGGAGAGGCAGAGAGCCACAAGAAGAGCAGAAGGGGGAAACATATGGGAGATCAAAGGAATGCCATTCCAGAAGAGATACAGAGTTCTGTGATGTAAAGGAACCGCAGAATCAGAAGTGAAAAGAATATGGAATGTACAGAGAGCTGTGTCAAGACTGGAAAGAGACCAAAATGTATCTGGAAGGTGGAAGGCCAACAGGACAGCAAGATCTAAGCAAGGGTGAATAGAAGCCCAACCATGCTGCAAGAAATACTGAGTGGAATCCTTAAGCAGAATGCAGTTGTGGACCTCTCATTATGGAAAAGTCAGTTGTTGACATCACTGAGAGAAAGGAGCTCTTCATGAATGAGGAGGCCTAGGGGAGAGAGGATGGAGGGGGAGTATTAGGAGATGCTTCTAGAAATATACACCTGAGGGGGTGTGGGCAAGAACATGTCTAAGATTTCCTAGATTGTGGTGATGATATTAGGCAAATCTGTAATAGTGAGTGGTCAGGAATGGAGAAAACACTCAGATGGAAGTGGAAGGCAAAGGATGAGTAGAAGTGGCCAAATAAGAAAAAGGCATGGTCAGAGAATATAGAGGCCAGTGGGTCAAGGGTTTTGAAGGAGGAAAGTCCAGACTGGACAAAATTGATAGGAGAGATCATGGACACCATCAAGGTGTTGGAGGGAATAGTAAGGGTGCAGAATCAGCACCTTTACTGTTAGAACCTTCTTTTGGACCAACTGGTCCAGTTGAACATCAGCAAACCAGCCCTTGGCTGTACAGAGTTACACAGAATTGTATAGATTCACAGGCTCTAAAGAGAGGTATCTAGTAATGTAGAGGTCCACAGAGCTGTATATTTCTGTGTGACCATACAGTCTCACCACTGATAGTAGCCTTTCTATAAATCAAATAAATATAATAAAATAAAACCAAGTTATATTAAATGTATTTAATACACCATGCATGTAGACTAAGTTGGGTGGGGGCCTCATCATCTGTCCTCCACATTGTTGTCATTGTTGTTGTCATCCATGGGGTCTTTGTCCTGCAAAAACCTCATCCTCACCATTATCTGGTGGGGGCTATGTCATCCATCCCTTACTATTGTTGCTGTCTTTGTCTGGTGGGAGCCTCATTGTGTTATACTTGCCTCAAGTAGAGGAAATGTGAACACAAAGTCTTTGTGGAATCAAAGGTTCAAAATGAAGTTCATCAATGACTAAGTGAGGTTTGAAGAAATCAGAGGGAAGGCTAGAAGAGAGTAAATTGTGTCAAAGTATAAGGTGCTACTAAGTGCTATCTATGTGTTGACCTACATATCTAGCAAAGGGATGGCAAATATGCACAGGACATAGGACATAAATGTAAGCGAGTGAATAAGAAGACCAATAAGTAGAAAAAAAAGGTGTATTGAGGAATGAGTGAACAGAGTGAGTGAATGAAAGGATAAGGTAGCTTCTACTTGGTAGAAAGAGATACCACACTTGGTGGAACACCTAGTGGTTTGATGCAGCAAGTGAGAAACAGAGGAAAATTGTAACATTACTCCCTTAGTAGACTCAAAGTGCCAGTTTAAGTAGCATGGCACTAGTGAAAAAGAGTTGGCAAGAGAAGGAAACTCAGTGGCAATCAAGTGGGTGGTATAGTAAATGAGGAAGCAAGAGTGAGTTTCTGATTCAAAGGTGAAGGTTTAGTTTGGGGTTGATCAGAGGGTGGTAGCAGATAAAGGAAGGATTTGTGCTCAAGGGTGTTGTAGAAGGAGGGTCTGGAGATGTTTAGATCTTCAGAGATCAAGTGATCAGTGCAAAGGGAAGACCAGGAGTTGAGGACATGAATGTCTTGGAGATACCAATTATATCACTTTGAGGGAGGAGCTTACAAGGAGTCACATTGACCTTATGGTTCAAATAACTGGGTCAAGCCATCAATAGAGACAACTGGAGGATCAAGGGGAAGAATGCCCTGGAGGGGGCATCAAGGGGGTCCTGGTGACAGTGATGACAAGTGAGGTGGAAGAAAATGTTAAAGGAGTGAGTAGAGTGATGTTTGGTTTGTGAGGAAGATGGGAAAGGAAATGTGAAAGGATTGGCCTTTTTATAATCTGAAAGGGCATCCTTGGCATGGAAAAGTTCTTTTTCAGGAACCCAAGAATCTTCTTCTGCAAAGTATTCCTTCCATCAGATCAGGATGGAATAACATCCCATGGGACCTCTGTGGCATAAGATCTATTGGACTTTAAATTCCTTCTTGCCAGCAATAAAGTCAGGTGGGGATCTTGGGAAGTTCAGGCTGTGTATGTTGTTTTCACAATAGAGAGATAAGAGGAAAGCATGGAACATATGATGGATGTTTCATACTTTCTGTTACGATACTTTTCCTATTTCATTCCTTCTTTCTCCTCCGTCTTACACATCAACTACATTCTCATCTTCTTCCTTACCATGAGGAGACATATGACTACTTACTTACATTTGACTCTCACTCCTCCCCTGTTTTCCTTTCTTTTTGATCTCCTACTTCTCTAATAGGACTGTCTACTCCTCTGACTACTTCTCTCATGGTAGTCATGTGTCCCCTTTATTCCATTCTGTTCTATGGCATTCCACTTATGTAATCCATAGTGCTTATATACCGCTCAGCCTGTACTTTCTCTCTATTCTTGTTCTGTGCAATTACAATGTCAGTCTTGCAATCCACAACTTGTCTGGTTGTGACCTAGTTCCTTACTACTTGATCCCCTCACCCCGAGACTTCTTTGAGGATGCTGTGTCTCTTCGTGAATACCTCCCTCAGAGTAAATAACCACTTGACCTTGACGCAAGTCTGTCAACTCGTGTAACACTTTCAGGATGCAGAGTTTGTAAGTAAGGGGGGATAGGATGTCTGTGATGACAAAAGGGCCTTCTCTTTTGGAGGTGAATTTCGGATTTGAGATCCATCATTTTAGATGCAGGCTTCTAACCATACCTTGTCTCCTTTCTTAAAGGGAATGAATCCTTATCATTCTCAAGCTGCCATGACTTGTCAGGTGAGTTTGTGGGCTGCTAAAGCTTTATCTTGGACAGCTTGAAGGAGTTTCAGTCTATGTTTAATGGCAGGGAGAGAGGAGTCAGGTAGAGCAGTGGGAAGAGCATGGGGTTCAAAGCCCATCATGAGAAAGAAGGGGGATTTGCTGGTGACAGAGTGAGGGTGGTGATTGTGTGTGAACTCTGCATGGGAGATAGAATCAGACCATGAGACTGGATTATCTCCACAATAGATCCAGAGGTAGGTTTTGACCTCTTGGTTCACATCTTCTGTTTCTCTGTCAGTTTGAGGGTGATAGGCAGTAGAGAGGGCAAGGGAGTAGCCAAGGGTTCTTCCAAGTTCTTTGGTGAAGGTGGAAGCAAATTATGGTCCTTGATTACTGATGATTTTGTCATAAAGGCTGAAGCAAAGGTAAACTTTGTAAAAGAAGAGAAAGACAATGCCTTCAGCAACGATAGTTTTGTTGGTGGGGCATAGAATTACTGTTAGCATTATCAGCATTACACTTTGTCTCTCGTCCACATATGACACAACACATTACATAAGCATGGACAGATTAGATCATCTGTTGTCAATTCTTTCCTTTCCCTTAGCATTCTCTCACACTCTGTGACAACCACTGAGGTATGTTCCATTGTTTCATAGATACTTTGTTACTCATAGCATTCACCTAGACACTTGTGTGCTAGGTAATATACAACATTCTCTCATACTCTATAATGACCACTGAGATACTTGGGTGCTAGCTCATACAGGTTATGAGCCCTGAGCTCTAATCTACTGAGCTCTGAACTCATGATACTAGCTTCACACCATCTCCATATATCGTCATTTCAAATTTGCTCATGATCATTAGTGATCAATTCTGACCACATATAGTCACCTTTTTGGCATATATGGTCACCATGGGGAAATATGACCATATATGTGAGTTGACTAGGGCAGACAATTACTCACAATAGAAGAGACAAATGACTCTTGCTCTTCAAAGAAAATGTCTCTGGTCACATTGCAGTAGTGGGAATGACCCTCAAAACCTCATGGATTTCGCTTTGCACATATCCAAACCAGCCAAACCAGCTGCCATAAAAGAGTCTGAGAAGGAGAAGATTCTCAGTTGGCTTATAAAAAACACATAGGCTAAGGCTCTCATTGACCGAAAAATCACCACCATTGTTGCATCACTTCTAAATGAGCAACAGACAGCTTGAGAGCAATTGGATGCTTTAGCAGCTCACTATGCATGAACAAATATCTTGTCTCAATATGTGCTTCAAGGTTGCATTCAGTTGGAGAAATTCAAGGATGTGGAGGATGCCAGTTGCTATATCAGTGTCTTTGAAGATACATGTACATGGCATTGATTCCTTCAGGTGGAAGTTTCTTACTCTACAGATGAATCCATCTTCAACCTTCTACAAGATCTTCCAAAGAGTGTCAAATGGGAAATATTCTGTGAACTTACCATGGGTAAACTCTCACTTAACTTGACATCCACCATCACACCATCTACATCATCTTCTGCCACTTCTCCTATGTCCTCTTTCACTTTTACCAACACATCCAAATTGCTCCTCAAAAAGGCCAATAATATTGTTGGTTGTCACAAGCTGGCAGGTCCAGGGTCAGAATACATGAATATCATGGTTAAATCAGGTAAAACCAATCCTTCAATGGATATTCAAATTCACAAGAACAATCCCTCTGATGTTCACTACACAAACTCTGCATGCAATGGAAAACCATGAGCAGAAACACATGACAGGGACCATTGTTATTGGCCTGGTGGTGGAATGGAAACTCAGGCACCAGCTTGGGCCTGTTCTCACAAAACTGAGTCTGCCACAATTGCCCAGACTAAATCATCCCCACCAAATTCCTCTGAATTCCCACAGATCCCCCAATGTGAGTGTTCCTGCACTGTTATAACTGAACTCGAATCCTACTCAGAGTTGGCAGCCCTCACATCATCTAGCTCATTTGTGACCATTCTTGACTCTGGTGCTACCTCACACCTTATCAAGGACAGGGGGTATTTTGTTGAATTTGCAATGAAGGATAGACTGCCCATCAAAACCACTAATCAAGAAACACTACAAATGTCTGGACATGGAAGCTGTGTTGTAAAACTCATGCTAGGCAGAGACACATACTGTCTTACACTAAGGGACTGCTTACACATGCCCAAAGCTCTCCTGAACCTGTTCTCTGTTAGCTGTATGCTTCAACACAGCTGGGGTTGTGAATTCAAAGGGTCCACATCAACTCTTGGCCCTTTATGCATTCTGTCCCATTGGAGTGAAATCCTCAGATCTGTACCCCTATTAAGCAACTTGTGTTATCTGCTGGTCCACTTTCTCCATCCAGATGAAATCTCCCAACTGCAGATGTACAAGGAGATATGCACTTCTGCAACTCCTGAAATGACTCCTGAAATGTCTGCTTTTGCCAAATTACAGCTAACTTGGGACATGTGGCATGCTCACATGGGTCATTCCAGAAATGACATTATTTATCACCTCCTCCTTGTCACTATAGGTGTTAGTGTTGATGTTGATGTGCCCTCCACATGTTGTGAACCATGCATCATGGCAAAGCATCCATGCCAACCCCATTTCCCTTTCTTCATGCCTTGTGCCAAGAACATGCTCAATTTGGTGCATTCTGATGTCTGTGGTCCTTTCCCAGTTTGAACTTCACATGGGAAACTATACTTCATCATTTTCCTTGATGACCACATGCACCTCATCAATGTACAGCTGTTATCATTCAAGGATGAAGCTCTTGAAGCCTGAAATATCATATATGTGAAATGGAGAAATTTTGCTGAACAGTGGGTCAAAGTCTTTCAATCCAACAATGGTGGAGAATTCCTCAGCTCCACCTTCAAAAGGACTCTTCAGGATGCTGGAATCGAACATCATCTATCCTCTTCTTATAGTCATCAGCAGAATGGCAAAGTGGAACAGGCATTACATACTCTGCAGGGTCACATCTTGGCCATGTTGGAAGCCACTCATTTGCCTTCTTATTTCTGGGGCAAAGGAGTTCTAACTGCAGGCTATCTGTGGAATTGCACAGAATTGTCTACCTTACCCACCAGAAAAATACCCTTTGAAATGGTGTATGGACACAAACCCAACCTATCTCACCTTTGTATCTTTGGATCCAGATGCTGGCTTGCATTGCATCCAAGCTACAACACAAGTTGGATCCTCAATCTTGCCCAGCTCTCTTCATGGGTTACCCAGATGGCATAAAAGGTTATTGAGTCCACAACTGTTCTTCTGGAGCCTTCTTCACCACTTGTGATGTCATTTTTGATGGATGAAGTTTCTCCACAG
>JBBPMA010001304.1:0-11903 GCA_038090075.1 Xanthoconium purpureum | reverse complement strand
CTCCCAAGTCATACAGCCCCACATCATCAAAGAACCTCCTCCAAATTTGAGGGTTCCTTGTACCAGCCTATCACTGAGCCCCTCACCTGCCTTTTTCCAAGCCCATTTATGCCCATCTGACCCTAGGCAATTGATTTTGGTCTCATCAGACCATATCACCTTCTTCCAGTCCTCTATAGTCCAATCCTTGTGAGCATATGCAAAATCCAAGCAAGCCTTGCAATGTCTAGGAGAGAGAATAGGGCATTTGGACTTGACCACAGCTTTCATACCAGATTTCTTCAAATGAAGGTGGACTGTACTGGCAGAAAGGGGTTGGTTGATGATGTTGGTAAGAGCTTTGGTCACTTGGACAGCATTTTCAGCTTGGCCAGAGGTGATGAGATGCTGAGCATGACAAATGTTGGCAGGGGAAAGCTTGGAAGAATGACCTCCAACAGCTTTGGAGAGGATAGAACACTTTTTGGAGCGAAGTTTGGATATGGCAGAAGGGCTAACACCAGTTTGCTTGGCAATTGCTTCACCAGAGTGGCCAGCATCAAGCAATAAGAGGATGGTGTTTTGTTGAGTAAGAGAGAGAGATTTGACCATGATAGTGGTTGAGAATCAAGGAGCATGTGAACTTTTTGAAACTCAAACATGCTGTTTACATGTATATCCTTGTTTGTATGAACAAACAATGACAAATATTTATGATTTGACTGAGATTCTAGTTACCAATTCAAAAGTGCAAAAATCCTTTCCATGATATTGCTGTCTTAAAATGATCATATCTTCACCACTTGTGAACCAAATCACATGACCTAGGGAGTGTTTCTGTAGCCAAGAGTGAGTACTAATTATAACTCCACCAAACCTAAGCGAGATTCCCATGGTGGTTGGCGGTGCGCTTCATGCACTGCTGTAGAGGGTTAGTATGGAAAGGGTTTTTGAGGTCACTGTACATCAAGGATCTGCGGAAACTATCCAGATGACAAGCCAGATGGTCCCTATTCCTACAGGACTTTGATTTACAATGGCAGGTTACCCCAGGAACAAAGATGGGTCCAGCAGATGCACTTTCCCAACGAGACCATGTGGACACCACTCAGGACAACATAGACGCATCTATCTGCCCAGAACCAGTAATCATCAATGCCTTAGACCTCGCCCTGGCCAGAAAAATTAGGTCTTCCTCCCAGTTGGACCCCCTAGTCCTCCAGGCTCTTGAGAACCTTCAGCAAGGATCACCCTTATTTCCTTGCTCCTCTAAAAGTGATTGGCACATGACCGATGGACATCTTTACTTTAAAAACCGGATGTACATTTCCCCACACAAACAACAGGCCATTCTATGATCTATACACAAATCTCCTACCACTGGCCATGCTGGACGCTTCTGCACTAAAGCACTCCTAGAGCATGACTTTTGGTGGCCTGGTTTTTCTTTCTTCATCAATGCATTCATCTCTGGTTGTGTGACTTGTCAACAAAACAAAATCAACCACCATCCCACCTACCCCCCACTGATGCCCATCCCCTCATCCTGTAATCTCCCCTTCAAACAGATCTCTGTTGACCTCATCACTGATCTTCCTCCCTCCAATGGACATGACTCATTAATGGTCATGGTCAACCACAGCCTTATGAAGGGGGTAATTCTCATACCTTGCTCCAAAATGATTGATGCCACCGGAGTTGCCCAACTTTTTGTCTCACTTGTCTTCAAATGGTTTGGACTCCATGACTCCCTGATCTCAGATCAAGGTCCACAATTTGCATCAGCCTTTGCTAGAGAACTTGCTTGACTTCTCCACTATGACGTCAAACTATCCACTGCATACCATCTGCAAACAGATGGACAAACTGAACATGTCAACCAGGAAGTTGAGATGTACCTTTGCATCTTCTGCACCAATAACCCTCGGAAATGGTCAAACTTCCTCCCTACAGCTGAGTTTCATCACAACTCGGTTCCACACAGCTCAACCAAAGTTTCACCCTTCACCCTTCTCTACAGATATGAACCTTGAGCATATCCTCCTTTGGGAAAAACATTCATCCCTGCCCTGGAGACCCAACTATCCACCTTGGAAAAAGCATGGAAGAAAGCATTAGCAGCACATGAAACAGCTCACTGGATTATGAAGGAACGAAACTTCTGAAACTTTACCCCATGGAAAGTCAGACATAAAGTGTGGCTAGAAGCTTCCAATCTTTATTTCAACCACCTCTCCAGGAAACTAGCACCCAAAAGACAAGGGCCATTTGAAATCTCACAGGTATTAGAACCCCTTTCTTACCGACTCAGACTTCCCCTGACTTGGAGATTCCATGATGTTTTCCATGCCTCCCTACTATCCCCATACAAAGAAACCAAAGCACATGGACCCAACTTCTCAAAACCTCTGCCTGATCTAATTGCCTCCAAGAAAGAATACGAAGTGGAACAGATTGTTTCACATTGGGGCTCCATGGGACAACGGAGGTTCCTGACTGCATGGAAAGGGTACCCATCATTGGAGAACACCTGGGAACCCGAGTCTAACCTCTGACACGCATCAGACATTCTTACGACATACAAAAAGGCCCACCAACTCCAGAGCTTAAAGATAACAACATGCCTTTCATTCCTCAGCACAATGACATTTCCACCCCCATCAGATCTGTTGATATCCCCTGGCTCTTGGGGCTCACCATGTATCAGCTTTCCTTCCTGCATCAGCACAACCTCCCCCTTGACCACACCAGGACTCACTCCTGCTTCTGCAGAGAACCCAGCTACCCCATTCACTACTAGCACCACAGGACAAGGCATCTCTTTGTGAGTACCCCCCTGTGTATGCAGCTCAAGGATGTCCCTTTTGTCTGGTTTGGAGTTGCTCTTGCTCTTTGTATCCTCTTTTTCCTTGGTAACTTTAGCCTTCTAGTCTATATAGATTATTCAGCTCAATGCTGGTGTCAGGAAAACATCCACCTTCCCCCTCTCCCATGTTACATCTTGAACCTGCCTCACTCTATGCTCTCCCCCACTCTCCTCCCCCAGAGACTTGTGATAGGCTGTTGAAGTGCTGGCTGATGTGTTGGCTGTTGGGGCTGTCAAGATATTGCCAGCAGTTGAAGCATCAACACCTTGTATGTATAAGCAAGTAGAAATTGGAATGTAAAAGATCACCCACCACAAGGCTGTGGGTTTTCACCTTTGTTGTCAGAAGAAACAGTTCCATTGCCTCTGGGATGACCCTGCACAGCAGGGTTAGCTGATTGCTTGTGCTTTTTGCCCTTATTGGAATGGGTATGATGAGTCTGCTTGACATGACATTTGGATGCAGTCAGCACCTCTCAGATTCCAGGTAACTCATCTTCTGAAATCCCCTTCCAGTAAATAGACCCATCTTTCCATCCTTGTAAAAGCTGCTCAAGCTAAAAAAATGAGTTTGATGCAATACTAAGGTTGACAAAAGGAATGTTTTTGGGCCAACTGGTGATGACAACAAGGTATCATGTAACAACATTACAGACATAATCAGCCCACTGCATCTTGGCATTAGGATCACCTGTCTTCTTGCCATTCAGAAAGTAAGAACCACAATTAGGTAAATAAAGGAATGGACCATATGAAGTTTCTGGGTTATAATGTTACAGATGGCACCATGGACATGTGAAATGTGCTGATGGTAATTCTTTGCTGAACCTAAAGCATAGCCTAAGTTTTCATGATAGAATGCTTTAGAGAGTTGATCTCACCTTTGATTCCTTGGATAGCATATTCTTCCATCTTTAACAAGAGATCTTGATTGTTGATGTCCATTACCATTTTCAGAAAGTTGTCAACCCCATCCATGGCAAAGGAGATGCCATTAAGTAATAGGTCAGTGGTGCCTCATGTTGTGAAAAGAAGTGTCTCTGCACCAGTGTGGCAGCAAGGACTATTCAGCTGTGGCATGGACATAGTTAGTTAATGTATGTAAATAAATGGTCAATACTAACCTCATTCTCAACTCTCTTCAGTGTTTGTGTAATGTCATTGACCTTGGAACAGGCACTGACATGGTAGCCAGTTTGCTTCAACTGTCTGTGCTACTTGAACTCTTTGACAAGATTGTTCTTCTTGTCACTTGATAGCTCCTGATACTGTTGGCTAAGTTCATATACATGCCCAGGAAGAGCAGCCCTCCTTGTGGCATCACTGTCTGAAGTGAGAATTGGCTGTTAGTAGTGGATAGTGAGTGTGTGAGTGGAATTTACTTACCTAATGCTTGTGGCTCCTGGAATTTCTTCCAGAAGAACACATTCCAAGCACTGGTCTTTGTATGTTTACAATGGAGTGGCCTAGTATGAAATTCATGTTGCACATGTTGCACACTCTTGTGATGATTGGCAGCAATTTTCACCATTGCATTGTTCAGTGCTGACCAGGTGTTCTCTAGATTGGCTTGGAAATGTTCAGACTTCTGGTGTCATTGGAGAGTCAGTGTAGCATGAGCTTCCTTGCTGAGCATGACTCTGGGGCAGCATTGTGCAGGTGGCTGGAAAGGCTGGAAGGATTTCTTCTTGGCATGAAATACCTGTAGAGCCATTTTGCCCAATGCAGCTTGTCTTTGACAGTCAATATTTATATGTTGTGATTGGGTCACCAAGCAATCAATGAGATCTGATAATTAGCACACAACACTAGCAAAACACAGCAGCTAATGCATAACAACAAACCAGATAAGTCTTAACATAAAAGCCAATACTGAGATGCCCAACCCTTTGAGAACAATTCCAACAAAAGAAGTTTTCTGTTGTCAAGAGGGTCAACAAGCTTCTAATATATGGATAAAATATGGACCTTAGTGACTGTTATAGTATAGTCATGGGGGACCTGGACATCTTTGAGCAGGGCTGTGGCAAGAGCAGAGGCTTGGTCAGGATGGAGACCCCACTCCTGGGACATGAGAACACTTTTCCAAACTGTACACAGTACCAAGTAAAAGGTGCAGCTGGAGCAAGGTTTGGTCCTTCATTTTAAGGCAGTCCAGAACTGCATCTGAATACAGGCCAATACTGATCAAGGGTGGCAAATTTTTTCCACACCAGTTGGTGACACAATGACAGGTTTGGATTCCTGGTTTTGCTTCATTTCAGATAATAAAAATGCATCTGCAGGGTAATGCCTGTGAAGAGTTTGTTCTGAAAGAGACTATGGTATGTTCTGGGTGGCAGCAGAAACCCTTCCAGCTTCTTGAAGCACTTTTGACTTGGCACTGCTGGCATTCTCAGTAGTCTTGGAGAAGATATCCAATGGTAGCACAGAGCATTGAAGACAAGAACCCATGGAATCAATTGAAGGAGGGAGATGCTGTGAGCCAGCAGACATGATTGGATTAGCAAAAACTGTCAATAGCATCAGTAAATCTATTGGAAACAATGAAAGAGAGAGGAACATACAATAGTGCTTAGACAGCTTGATAA
The DNA here is from genome assembly GCA_038090075.1 of Xanthoconium purpureum. NCBI lineage: Eukaryota > Fungi > Basidiomycota > Agaricomycetes > Boletales > Boletaceae > Xanthoconium > Xanthoconium purpureum. The sequence continues at coordinate 6,467 of JBBPMA010001304.1, read as the reverse complement.
TCTCAAGGTGGCAACATTTCACGAAGTGGTGAAGATGGGAAAGTGCGAACTCAGAGCAAAACACTTGCACCATGCCTGCTACATCACCACTAATCTGTTCTTGCTCTGCATGAAGTCCTTGGGGCATAAGGTGGACATTAAGAGTGATTTTGTTGGGGGTCAGCACCTGGGTTGCTGAACTACCTGGGCAGCAAATGAAAACCAATATTTCCCCATCTAAACAATCTTGAAGAGTGATGTAAGGTGAAGGATGAATCTGACAAGTCCAATAAACAAATTGTGACCTATGGTGTCAAATAAGTCTTTGATGGACACTTTGACAAGCTCATGCTTTGACTGCACTGTCTCTTCTGATAATGGGGCAGGATTGAAACTGATAAAGGATGAATGAAGTCCACCAGAAGTGCAAGTCTGATAATGAGTTCCATCAAGATGTGTGCCATGCATAAGGAGCACACAGGCAGCTGCCTAACATTTATTGTTGCTGTAACCTTGAGCAAACCCAGAGTTAAGTAGGGCTGTGAGATTGGTGGTGGTAAAAGAGGAAAGATAGATGATAGAGTTGTCAGAGAGCTGGACATCAGTGGTTTCAACAGCTGCCATTGTCTTGTGAGGGAGTGAACAAGGAAATGTAATAGCAAACACATACTGGCAAACAAAAGACCAGCCTTGACCCTGAACTGATTTCTGTATCAGTTCATTGCATTACTGAGTGATCTGAGTGCCATTACCTGAATAACAAGCACTATTCCATGGCTGGCATTTACCATGACCAGCCATAAGTGCACCATCTTTTAAGAAACTGGGTGTGGTTTGATGCTGCTAGATGGCTAGTATCATCAAATGACACAAGGTTGCAACATGTTGATGTGTTGAATGTGAAGCTCACCCAATGCCATACTTAGTATCTCATTTTGGACAGTAACCATTCTTGACTTGCATTTATCATCAAACAAATCCAGTAATTGTTAAACTATGACACATGCAGACTCAGTCATCACCAAGGTCATATAGATACTTTGCCATCATCTCTGTCACAACTCTGTCATCTTTGTGCTTGACATCTTTGATATCCACCACCAGTGTGAACAGCACATATGTAAATTGGTCAGGTTATACAAAGGTGTTAGCAGCCCCATTGCTGATTGGTACATGCACTGGTGGATTGTTCAGTGAATCTGCAAGGATGTTAGCAAGGCATGATTCTACAAAAAATAACCTACCACTGTCTGAATGAGATACATGATCACAAGAAGAATAATTACTCATTTCTGGGTCATAGGGTTCTGTAGACATGACCTGTCAAGTACTGATGCCCTCATGACCATTGTAACTGATGGAAGTTTTGATCTGGTTAAGGCACAGTATAACATTAGAATTTACACTGCTACAAGAGCAGTGTTGTCTTTCCAGTTCCATTGCCAATGCACAGTCTGTCTGCAAAAGACAGTCAATCATCACTTTCATCAGCTGCTCCTCATCATGGATAGCTGTCTGCAACCAGTGGTGTTATGCAAGTCGTCAAACTTGCATTCCCGGATCTAAGATTACTTACTCTGAGGGAGGTACTCATAAAGAGACACTATATCCTCAGGGAAGTCTCAAGGGATTATCTCAAGGAGAGATCAAGGAGAGGCAAGGTCACAATGAACTGTTGTGGATACAAGTTATAATACTGTAATTGTGTAGAATAAGAATGAGGAAAGAATACAGGCTGGGCAGGTATTTAAGTACTACAGATTATCTAAGAGGAATGTCATAGAACAGTATGGAAGGATGGGTACACATGACTCCTGTGAGAGAAGTAGTCAGGGGAGAAGACAGTCCTGTGGGGAAGTACAATGCTATAGAGAGAGAAGTATGAAAGAAAATTGAGGATCAAAGGTAAGTAAGTAATTGTCCATCACCTCATGATAAGGAGTGAAGCAAAAGTATGGTCAGTGTGTTATACAGGTGAGAAAGAAAGTATGTGACAGAAAAAGTATTCTAACATTACCCCCTTTGTACACTCAAGCCCCAGGTTCAAGATACCCCAGTTTTTTAGTTGTTATCCACAAGGGTGTTGAGGTTGTCATTGTCAGAGTACACCCTGTTGTAAGTGCTACAAGTGTCTGACTGGGTAAGTGGGTTGATTGGACAGTTATTGACCACATGCCCTGGGGTGTTGCATCTTCCACAGATTCAAAGATTGCAGACATTGTTGGAATGTTCCCATTGAAGACAGAGATCACATTGGGTCTCCAGACAATGATGTGCCACATGACCAGGGGTGGTCTCCTGACAGGTAGGGCAGGTGTACTTTGGACAGTACAAGCCATTGTGACCAAGATTTGAGCAAACATAACACTGGGTATGAGGGAAGGATGGGCAGGGGTGTTGGACCAGGACTCAAGAGATGGAGGAAGTGATCCATTGTCCATCAGTGATTTGGATACAGATGACATCATCATTTTCTATCACAGAGGGCATAGGGGAAGTGGGATGTGAGGAGATTTAAAGGGCCGAGGGGATGGGGGTGGGGGAGTCGGGATCCTGTTGGTCAGCTCTAGTCTGTTTGTGGTATTGTTGCTGCTCTGCTCAGGTGAGGGAGAGATAGATCTGTCAGAAGGCAGGATAGAGAACCTTGCTAGGGAGCTCCTCCAGGTAGCAATAGAAGGAGTGGGTGTGGAGCAGTTCAAGAACCAGTCCAGGCAAAAGGGAGAGAGTGGTGTGAAGTGGGAGTCCAAAGATGTTAGGTAGATCATTTGGGCAAGCTCTGAAATGCTGGATTTGGGCAAGTGCAATGTGGTGGAGAAGTTGGACAAGGAGATGACAGGTGACATCTGTTTGGTAGCTGGGTAGGCCTTTGATGGTGAAGAGGATGGTGGAAGTGGCAATGATGAGAACAAAGAGAGCATGGATTCATGACATTGGAAGGAGGAAAACCCTGATGGGCTGAGAGTGGGACAGGGGCAAATGGGAAGGTTTGTAAGAGGGGGTGGTCAGGAAATAGGGCATATGTAAGGAGGGGGGTTGGATTGATGGTGGAAGTAGCATAGCATGAAGGTGAGAATGATTAGTGTTGCAAAGTAAGTGGAGAAAGCGATGAGAAGGAGGATGGTGGGTGTTACACAAGTCGACAGACTTGCATTGAGGTCAAGGGTTTACTTACTCTGAGGGAGGTACTTACGAAGAGACACAACATCCTCAAAGAAGTATCAGGTTGGAAAAACAAGGGAACTAAAAGCAAGATCACAACCAGATGAGTTGTGGATTGCAAGACTGGTGCTGTAATTGTGCAGAACAAGAATGAAGAGATAATACAGGCTGAATGGGTATTTAAGTACTATGGATTACCTAATAGGGATGTCATAGAACTCTAAGAAACGATAGAAACACGTGACTATTGCAAGAGAAACAGTCAGAGGAAAAGACAGTTCTGTGAAGAGGAGAGATATCAAAGAGAAAGAAGTATGGGAGAAGCATGGAAGTCAAAGGTAAGTAGGTAGTCGTCCTCCTGCTTGTGATAAGGAGAAAAGGAAGAATATATTCGACATGTAATATGAATGAGAAAGGTGTGAACGCAAGTTATCCCTCTAACGGTAGAGGTGAAGGGGTCTCAAGGAACCAGTAAAGAAGCCTTGGAAGGGACTAGATTACAGTGTGAATGTGTAGAACTAGCTGAGGAGTCTCAGTGTACATGGAGGGGTTTATATACCTCTATGGGGGGGCACATGGATCAAGGGAGGAATAGTGGCATAAATGGTGGCGGAGGGCTGTAGGGGTTCTGTGTCTAAAAGGAGAAGCAGAGAGCTGCGAGAAGAGCAGAAAGGGAGTCATACAGGAGACCAGAAGGAGCTCATCTAAAGAAGAATGCGAAATGTATGGAAGTTTGAGACATAGGTGGAAAGAAGCCAAGATATATCTGGAAGATGGAGTGCTGATGGGACAGCAAGATCTATGCACAGCAGATAGAAGCCTAATCATGCGGGAAATCTAGAAAGAGAATCCAGAATGGGACAGCAGGGTCCAGGCATCGAGCAGGGTGGAATAGGGAACAAGGAAGTTGCTTAATATGAGAAAGGGGTCGTTCCAAGGGACTAGGGAAAAAGAGGGGATCTCGTTGAAGGGCACAAAATCTGTAACAGAAGGAATGCCTTGACATCATTGCCTTCCCACTCCATTAGACCAATTTTTGTAACCAGTAGTAAGTCTTGCTCTATGAAAATTCCCATGTCATTTTACTCCAGTTCACTTGGAAAAATTGTTGACCTCCTAGCTCTCATCGACTCCAGGACCACATCATGCTTCATAAATCATGATCTTGTTGCCAAAAATCACTGGCCCAAAGAACAACTCAAGACATCCATCTTGGCTCACAATGCCAACAGCACCCCCAACACCAAAGGCATCATATGATTCAAGGTACAACTCACCCTTCACTTAGGCGAAAAAGAGGAAAAACACTGGTTTTACGTTGTCCATCTTGGAAATGAAAACCTCATTCTAGGCCTACCTTGGCTACAGAAAACCAACCCTATTATTTATTGGACTGCAGGAAAGGTAGACATCCCCAAACCTTGCACACTTCCATGCCACAACTCCCCTGACACTGTCTACCAACGATACCTCATTCAGTATCTCTCTATCAATCCCAAAGAAAAACTAGAGGAACTCATTCTCCAATGAATGAAACACATCCCCATAACCATAGGAGTTCACAAAATGATGATCTCCACTGACCTGGCTCAACAAGCCAGACAAGCAGAATGTGAACTCCCCTCCATCTACAAAGAATTCACCAATGTCTTCCAAGCCAAAGACACCAATGGTCTCCCCCCTAAGAGGGACTTCAACCATGCCATCCAACTTGAGGACACTTTTGTCCCTAGATATGCCAAATCCTATCCACTAAATCCCACTGAACAAGAGGTCTGCAAGGCTTTCTTGAAAGAATGCCAATGGATGTATACAGAAATTCCAATCCCCACAAGTAGCCCCATTCTTCTTTGTTTCAAAGAGGGACAGCACCCTTTGCCCTTGCCAGGACTACCAATACCTCAACCTCCACACAGTCAAAAATGCCTATCCTTTTCTGCTCATCTTGGACCTGGTCAACAAGCTAAAGCATAGTAAGCTCTTCACCAAGTTCAATGTCCAGTGGGGGTACAACAACATCCACATTTGACCAGAGGATACCTGGAAGGCTGCCTTTTCCACTCCATTTGGCCTCTATGAACCCACTGTCATGTTCTTTGGCCTCTGCAACTCTCTGGCCACATTCCAGGCCTACATGAATCACACCTTCGCTGACTTCATCAATGAGGGATGGCTCATCATCTACATGGATGACATGCTCATACACTTGGAGGATGATCTCTCTCTCCACCAAGAATGCACCAAACAAGTGCTCCAATGACTTTGCGAGCAGTGTCTCACCCTCAAACTCACCAAATGCACCTTTGACTCCAAAGAAGTTGACTACCTGGGACTAGTTATTACCCCAGGAAGTATTTGGATGGACCCTACTAAACTCAATGCCATCAAACAATGGTCCCCTCCTGTTACGATACTTTTTCTCTATCACACCTTCTTTCTCATCTGCACAACCCACCAAGTCTATATTGACCTTTTCCCTTATCATGAGAGAGAGACCAACTACTTACTTATCTTTGATATCTTCACCTCTCCAGTACTCCTTCCTCTTTGATCTCTCATCTCGTCAACAGGACTATCTACTCCTCTAACTACTTCTCTCGTAGTAGTCATGTGTCCCTACCTTCCACATAGTTCTACTGAGTTCTTCTTATGTAATCAGTAGTACTTAAATACCTGCTTAGCCTGTACTCTCTCTCTATTCTTGTTCTGCGCAATCACAGTGTCAGTCTTGTGATCCACAACTTGTCTGGTTGTGACCTAGTCCCTTATTCCTTGATCCTCTTTACCTTGAGACTTCTGTGAGGACGTTGTGTCTCTTCGTGAGTACCTCCCTCAGAGCAAGTCAACCCTTGCCCTTGACACAAGCCTGTCGACTCATGTAACAAAAGAACAAGAATAATCCTTCTGTCCCTCCTATTCAGGAGTAGGACCACCCCAGCTCACCCAAGATTTTTCCTTGACACCCCAAGGGAATTTTTTGAGCTCTTGAAGATCCAGAAGAAACCAGAACACCCCAGGACATCCAGAACCCCCTAGACCTAGCAACCACCCCCCAGAGACAATTCCCTGTTGAACCCAGCCACTCCCCTGAATTGCCCACATCTCCATCCCCCAGAAAACAAGTAACCACAGGAAAACCCTTCCTCAACCCAGCACTCCAACCATTGCCTAGGAAACACTCTCCCCCAGTATCCTCAATACCCTCAACCAGTTTGTCTGGTACCCTGACAAACCTCTCCTTGTTCTCAAATGTTCCTGCTGCACCCCCTGCCCCTGCTCCTTTAGCACCACCTGCTCCCTCTGGTCCTACCATTCCCCCTGCCCCTGCC
>JBBPMA010001303.1:0-11946 GCA_038090075.1 Xanthoconium purpureum | reverse complement strand
GACTATATCTGCGCCATCAAGTATCTCCCTGACGGACGACGAGTTGTCACCGGCTCTAGGGACAAAGCTGTGAAGATCTGGAATCTGGAAAATGGGGAGCAAGAGGGGACATCGATGAAGCACAAGAGCGAAGTATGCAGTATTGCCACGACTCGGGATGGCACAAAGATCGTCAGCAGTGACGGGAAGGGGGTGGTGAAAGTGTGGGGCGCGAGGTCGCACAAACTTCTCAAAGACTGGGCTCAACGGGACGCAGTCTGTCATCAAATTGCTATCTCCCCGGATGATCGACTCATTGTCACTTGTAATTCAAACGTGAAGATTTCCACCAAGGAAGGGCGACTGGTACAGTACTCCGTCGGGATCGCCAAGGATGGAGTGTTTTCCCTTACTTTCTCTCCAAACTGCGACAAACTGGCATGGGGCGCTGACTGCAATATTCATGTGTACGACATCGACAGTGGCAGACTCATCTTTGGTCCATTGCAAGGTCACAGAGAGTGGGTCCACGTGTGGTATGGTCACGTGATGGCAGAAAGCTCTTCTCTGCATCTCGCGACGAGACGATCTGCTGTTGGAATGGCGAAACGGGAAAACCGATTGGACAACCATGGATAGGTCACACTGTCCCCGTACATTCCCTCTCACTTGCGTCAGGCGGATCGATCCTTGCGAGTGCATCCGATGATCGAACTGTTCGGTTTTAGGATGCGACTTCTGGTCAACCTATTGGATGTCTACAACACGACGAACGCGTCACCGCGGTCTGTTTCTTTCCCTCCGATGAGTTTGTGGTGTCAGCGGGATGGGATGGAAAGGTGTTTTTATGGCGAGTACCTTGGTTCAGTCCGATCGAAAATGAGGTGATAGCCTTCCCTTCTGTGTTTTGGCGGTCGTTCTCATGCCCTCCGCTAGGCAAGCCAAATCGTTTCTGACGTATGTAACTCCGCTGAACACGAATCTTTGATTACTCATCTCCCTAGCTATCTGGCCTAGCTCTTCCTCTTGCGGGCTCAGCGCAACCCACATCCGAGGAAGTGGGATTACAGCGTAAGATATCCTCCATGAGGTACGTTATTTCACATCCTGGAGCGCAGTTACCTGATGTCGTTGTTTGGTTCCAATCGACTTTTCTTAGCACTGGCGCTGAATGCCCCCCTCCACCAGACCTCACACCATACGTCGTTAGAAACGGCAGCCAGTATTTAGCTGGAGGAAGTTTTGGTGACGTTTACAAGTGTCGTTACCTCTACGATTCGGTGTCAAACGAGGTTTGGCATGATATACGGTCCATTACTGTCTTGTGCTGATCTCTCCCCTAGGTTGCGGTGAAGGCCTTACGATTCGGCTTTACGCTAGACGGGGATGCGAAAAACAAATCTACCAAAGTCAGTACTTTCTGTTGGTCAGAATTCTGACGTGATTGTGGATTGCCCTCTAGATGTTCCGTCGAGAACTTGGAATCTGGAGGAGACTAAAGCACAAGAATATTGTTCCTTTTCTAGGTATCGCATATGGGTTTGGGATGGACGGCTCGATGTCATTGGTATCCATGTGGATGCCCAATGATTCTCTTCACAAGTTCTTAACCAAGCATGGCGACAACCTAAGTGTGGAACACCGACTCAAGTTTGTAGGTTGAATGAAGGTCTCTTATGTCCCCATCTTCTTAACTATTTGTCAGCTACTGGATATTGCCAATGGACTACACTATCTATTGTGAGTTGACGTTAATATTCCTCTGGCTGAAGGAATAATGTTTTACAGTGCATTCCTTTCCAATCGCCCATGATGACCTGAATTGTGTGCGTCTGGGTAGTAACATTGTCAGCATCGTTTTTGTCTAACATAGGGCAGAACAAGCTTCTCGATGCAGATTACACTGCTCGCTTGGCGGACTTTGGCTATACTTCATTGGTGGGGAATATCCCCGAAGCATTGGCGTATCTTCAAAGGTCCACTGCGCGGCCTGGAGCCTTGCGCTGGATTGCACCGGAACAAGTTGACCCTAAAGAGGCTTTCAACCGGGCGACCAAAAGTGATATATATTCCTTTGGATGTATCGCCCTGCAGGGAAGTTCTTCGGACGCAAACTCTACGATCGCCCTAATGCTTTTGCAGGTGATGTCTGGCAAACAACCATGGTCAGAAGTACAGGAAGACGTAGCTGTTGTTTTATGCTTGGCGAAGGGACAGAGGCCTGGCCGACCAGCGTCCCAAACCTTGAACGACTCGCGTTGGAATTTAATTCAGAGTTACTGGTCATCGGTTGAGGAGCGTCCTGCTGCGGAGGGGCTAATATCCACCATCCGACAATTCATGAGTTGCCCGCAGTCCTCTCCCCTTTGTGACATGCTACTGTCACCGTCATGTCAGGTTGATCTGGAATCAAACTCGGCTTCGTCTCTCACCGCTGAGGGTACTTGTACCCTGTCACTCAGCCTTCCAGCGACAAAGATAATCAAGACAGGTACATAGCAATGCTTGACTCTTTAGTTAATTGCATTGACACCTCGTAATTCGCGCTTATTAGCATCGTCTTGCATTCTGACGCAACAAGCCTGAATCCGCTCTGCAAGAGGAGTCAACGCCGCACATCGCCAGCCAGAAAGTGACTGAGATCCGGAACCGTAAAAGAGAGTGTGGAACCGCCTCCCAAGAAGCGGCGTGTGTAGGCGTGCTTTTCGTGTCCGATCTGTTTGTTTGATGGAAGTTTATGATTTGCATGGTCAGACCCTCTGGCTGACTTGACGTACGTTAGTAATTCCACTCCACACAAGTTTATGGTTGTCTGGCTCCAACGTGTTTAATTCTTGATTCTGTGATAAAGAGACTTCACACCAAAGGCTCTGACATCCTGTCCAGCATTATGTTGAAGCTTTGGACCAATGAACATCAAGTGTATTGATGATGTCACCTTTGGACCCATGCTCCCACACAAGGCTGAGAAGGAAGGTATTGCTGTGTTAAATATCTCAAATCTGGTCATAGTCATGTCAACTACAACAATATTCCCTCAGTTGTCTACACTCACTCTAAGGTTGCCTAGGTAAGACAGACCAAGCAAGACCTCAAAGCTGCAACTTCACTTCCAACCTGAATGTCATACTGTAGATGGTCCTATCAACTTCAAGATGCAATCATGGATTTGCACAACAGGTCATGAAGCCAAGCAAATCATATTCAACTTCAAACCAGAGTCTAGAATTACAGAAAACAACAAGACAAAAAGAAGTTGGCATTGAGTTGAATGCCAGTGGCATAGGTATCATGATGGCTTGCAGTCATCAGAGAACAGCTTGTGTGCCCTTCACCAGGTTCCTCTGAATGCCCAGTCATTAGCACTACTTGAGGCAAGTTTGTTGAGGACATACCACCATCATTCCAGGAGAGCCTCACTCTCAGGTGCAACAACTCGAGAAGCATGAGTATCTCCAAGACGGATCTTAAACATGCCTGCCTTTCTCAAGTTGTCCAGTGATGGCTCTTTGACCTCTGCCATGTGTTCATGAATTGCCCAAGAATGCACAGCAACCCACATGGTCTCAAGGACACTAACACCATTGATATCTGGAGAGGCATATGCATATCTTAGGGGCATTCCAGCAAAGACAAATGCAAGTGCTAAAAGCACCAATGATGCTGCTGAGGTAAATGTGACCTTGAAGAACATGAAATATCTGTAAATAAATGCACAATCAATACTCACAGGAATTGCATTGATCTACAATGTGGGAATTTTATGGTTTTGAACAGGGATTGGTTTATAGTAACAAACAATGCTTACATTCAATCTCCATTCAATGACCACCTGTGTCACTTGACTTTCACCATTTGTTTGCTGAAATCCTCCTTGGGTTGGTCCAATCTTACCAGCTATGAGATAGTTCAGAAAGTTGGAAAAAAGAGTTAGGAAGTTGAAATATACCCATCCAGATCTGGGCTGCTATCTGCTGTTCAATGCTTTGTTGCAACTGTTTTGGAGCAAGTGTATATAAAGAACTGTTGTGTACTGGAAGTGATGCACTGTTATAATTACAGATTAGTTTTTCAAGAAAATTATGCAGTAGAATAAACACACTCTGCAAACATTGAGCATACATCACCACTCATAGGGGAAATCATAAGTGGAGTGGCTTCAAATGGAAAACTAAACTAAAGAGCATTATTGTAAGTTAATCTTCATGTATGTATATATGGACTGCTTTACCTTTAACTCTGCTGTAAAGTTGAGTGCCCCTGGCTCAGCTTCTGATGACCACAACTTCCAAGACTGTGGAGTTGTTTGGGTCAAGTTGGAAATGAGATTATTGGTTTGAACATCCAGAGTGGCAGATATTGCTTGTGGCAATAAAGAGCATGCTGCAAGATATGCCACTATTGAAGGACCATCATCTGAGTATATATGTAAGCTAGATGTTAGTGTTATTGATTCAGTTCAAAATTTGCCATTTACCATATACAATATTACAACTTAGATCTGTTTTATTGATAGCAACAGATCCATCTACTTCCACATTGGCTGTAATGAGAAAAAAAAGATAGTTAGCACATGTCTGGCAATCATAATGAATGATATCCTATATAGAATATATTGTTTGAACAAATTTAACATATAGAGTGGAGTGCTGACCAGATAGATAATCTGATTTATTCCATATGGAACTCTTTGTGTCATATCATTTACTGGAAATAAAATTAACTATGAAACAACTCAGTGCTTGAAACATGGTAATTCACCTAAAAGTGGTAGTGTTCCTTGTCCAAGGCCATTAACAGAAAAATTCAGTGACGGTGTGTCACCATCTCCTACTATTTCAGTAGAGTTGTAGGAGATATTGGATAATAGCCAACAACTGGCTTGAAGAGAAGTTGCATTTACTATTGCATATGTAAAGCTGGGATGAGTTGTGTTGAGGGTACCATAGATTGTGTTGTTGAGAAGACCATTGGTCTGAAGATCATCAACTAGATTGAGTGGTGGTGTACTTTGAATTGCATTTTGCCAGGTAGAGGCTGAAAAAACAGAACCATTTGGCCAGAACATTTGGGTTGGAACAGAGATGATGGAGGTGCTGTTGTAGGCTGTGAACTGCATGACAGCAGTGGAGGCAATATGCATTATAGAAACACATGCCAAATATACTGCCACACCAGTTATTGCCCAGAAAGATGATGGTGGATTTCCTAATTGCAAAAGTGTTGAAAGGGCAGCTCCAGTTCCAGTCCATGCATTGGCAGTGTCATGCACTGTTGTCAAGTAGTGCCTTTGAGCAATAAGTTTTGTTGTTGCAAGTTGTTGTACAATGTACACCAATGCCACAGTATATAGCTTGAAAGTCAATTAAGTTAACTGTTGTAAAAGAACAAATAAAACAGTTGACTTACAACATAGAATGCCTGAAGGCATACAGCCAATGTGGTTGTCATCCAAGTGTTGTAAATTGACATAGTGATTCTGTGCTCTGGATGGTGTATCAAGAGCAAGATGAGGGCCACATGGAGTGCAAAGAGCATGCCATGAAGGATATAACACCACAAATACATAGAGGTTTGCTCTGCAATGGGAATAATTTAAATCCTTACTAGTTATCTGATAGAAGGGAAAAGGAAAAAAACTTACCTTTGGCAACAAACTGCTGCCAATTGAAAGAATGGATTGTAGAGCTAAGCTTGATATTGTTATTTTCATCTTTATCAGGTTTGAATGATCCAGTATTCAGATTCAAAAGAGAAACTTCAATATTTATCCCTTGAATCCTCAATTGGTCTGAAATGGGACTGCTTTCTCTTGCCATGAAATCTTGTAAGGTTGTGGAATGAATAGAGATCCACATCAATCCCAGAATACCAGGACCAGTTGGAGATACTCTTGGATATGAACCATGAAGTATCCAAGCCATCATAGTAAAAAGCATAATGGAAGCAAACAAGCCAAAAGCAATCTACAAGTTACTGGAATCTAGATGCATTTCATTGGAGAAGACTTACTGGAACTGCATTAATCTATGCCTGATATTAGAATATAAATGAAGAAAGTATACATGAATCATACATTCAATCTCAATGCTAGAACAGGATGACTAATTGAGCTCATGCCTTGGATTTGCTGAATTTCTTCTCCATCAAATATGCTTGCTTCAAATAGTATGTATGTAGTGAGTGACAGGACAGTCAAGATTTCATAAGTGCCATACCAGACCACCATACATATAATGCAGCCAGCTGTGCAACAGCATTTTCAAACTGCTTGTTTAGAAGCACTATTGGTGGTTTCAGTATTTCTGCTGTTGTAGCTGATTTAAAGACCCATGGAATTCCCAGCAGGTTATTCAAGTACCTATGTTGAAGGTAAGCTTAGATTAATTCAAGATCATATCCACTAACAGATCCATTGCAGACATTGATTCACATTGCTGACTTTCATTAAGTGATTGCATGTATAGACAAGCTGAATATGATATAAGGGTGTCTTGGGCAATATTGAACTAAAGTAGCAAATATTAGTGTAAATAAGGAATAGTATGTGTAATGACAATACAGCATTTGTCAACTCTGTGACTGGACCTGGTGACCATATTTTCCAAGGTGGTCCAGATTGATTGAATGAAGACTCCTCAGCCAATACCACTTGTCCATTCTGCATTGGGAGATATTGTGTAGTGTTTGTTGCATTGAGGGTGCATGCAACAAAAAAAGATGTGGTTGTGACATTGAAACTAGAATTCATTCTGACTTCCTGGATGGTGAGCTGAATAATGACTAGTATTCATATTGAAAGCTTACATGAAGTTTCAACTGAAATATCCAGATCAAGCTGCAATACTGGGCTAGTCAAATTATGTGGGCCTATTCCAGTAGAAATTTGAAAAGCAGTGTACTGGTCACAGAGTGGACAAGGCTTGAAAGCTTATGTGGGAATATTCATACAAAAGACTTTGGAAAAGACTCACAGATTCAATCCCCAACCGGGTGGGATTTAGGTTCATGAAAGACACCCGATTTGGACCTAGTGTGCATGCTAAGTACAAGAACAAAAACGTGAAGAATCATATATACCTTTCAAAGGCAGTGCAACCTCACCAAGTCTACTGACATTAACAAAATAGCGGGCCTGCTGAAAATCATCCAGCCCGGAATAGCCAACCGAAGTATTGGAAAGTAGACCACACTCAGCACTGATGGTGGTTGTGTTCACAACAGCCCCGGTGTATGCATCATTGGTGATTGGCACATCATACAACATGTTACCAGTCAATCCCTTTGCAGTTGGTAGCAGAGGCCACATTCCAGCTAAAGGTGAGATGAGTCCAATTACACGTGAGAAGTTAATCTCGTCAAGATTGGTGAGATCGAGGGATGAAGAGGGCCAGGCCAATGTAGATGGAACGACACTTGTGAGGGTATTGTTGAATGTTTCGAATTGGATGATCGAGGATGAGATGATGTGCAAGCCGGAGATGCAGCCAAGGTATGCCAGTATCACGAGTATCATCAGCGGCGAGGATGCAGCCTTGGTTTGCTGCCACAATGTATTGATCGCAGCCCCGATTCCGTTCCAGGCGCCGCATATGTCGTGTATAGCGGTGAGTTTCTGCCGCTTGACCATGGCAGCGGATATCGCGAGCCGTTGCGTTATGAGGACCAGGACTGCGGTGTATATCTTTCGGATACCGTTGTCGGGTCAATATACGTGGAGCAAGTTCACGCAAGCGTACCGTGTAAAATGCTTGAAGAAAAACCTTCAAGGCGATTGTAGCACCAGTGTTGTTGATCGAGACCGAAAACCGGTGTTCAGGATGAGCGAAAAGCATCGCGAAGAGGGCACCATGGATGACGACAAGGAACGCATGGAGTCCGTAGCACCAGTAGTGGAGGGTATGGTTGCGTTTGGCTGAGGAGGCTGGTTCAGCGTCGTGGAGGAGTGCTGCGGTGAACGGGCAATCAGCGTTGCTGTGGCTGGGATGAGGCGGCGACGCTCACGTTTGCAGGTCAAGTTTCTTTCCACGGCTGTCGTGGACGATCTACCTTCGTCTGAGAGTTCCGTTGGTGGGTAAATCCCACTTCGATGACCTGGAGGATAAGCCTCGGCCATCTGTAGGTTGCTCTAGTCGAATCGGAAGGGCGAGAGGAGGGGGGGAAACGAATTCTGCAGCGCCATTCTTGAAATACCAACACGCAGGCTGTTTCCGGGGACGCCCGAACCCCGCGCGGTATTCTCTGAAACACGGATACCAACATATTGATGGGGGATCCATTGTTTCAGAGCGAGCGGAGATACGCGTCTGCAGGTGGTTTGCGAATGTTGACTTCTGTTCTAGAAATTAGTATACACGGTTATTGTCAACGACAATGGATGGACGGATTGTAGCCAGTACCCACCCTTGTAACACAAAATCCCAAGGATAGTTGCAACTCTGATCAAGGAGAACGATTCACTTGATCGGAATCACGATGGCGAATTTCAAGTCTCAAGTTACAACTGATTGATGACCGAGACACAGCCGTGCGAAGGGAGTAAAATGAGCGGCACTGGCGCTCCACGAGAACGTGGGATTCGGGTGCTAGCAAATGGTCGAACGACGGGAATTGGTGTTGCCGGTGTAAAGTAACTCTGTTGAGGGCGTTGGGTGTGACCCGGAGAAACTCGAGAGATGTCCCACGACGACGACTAATGATAAGTAATCGACAACTTGAATCCTCGATGCTCGTGCTGGCCATCTAGTCGATGCGATGCTGCAACAGCCGCTTGACCGATCATTTCTACGGCCACTCATAGTCACAGTAGTCACAGTATGCTACCCGTAATGTGCCCGAAAAAGAAAGAAAGACCTCGCGAAACGAGAATGATACAGTTCTGTCTCGACCCAACAAGCCCAAAACGGTTCCAAAAAGTCGTTCATGAAAAAGTCTCATGACCATTAGTACGCGGAGGAATAAAGCGGACAGAAAAGTCCCTGACAAAGTCCCATAACATTGACAGCGTCATCAAAGCACGGCGTCCAAATCCAGAAACAGTCCCATGTCGTCGGCCCCAAAGGCGCGAGACCCGTCCTTGGCTTTGCTCTATGCAGCGTACTCGGCTCCTATGCCGTCGGTGGGTACGTGTGAGCGCGGGAGATCGTCGAGGGGGTGGATGAAATGCACCCATCAGCCAGGAGATTCTACATCGCCCCTTCATGGCTCGACTGTACGCCCGGATCAGCCGGAGACTCGACCAAAGACGGTCCGGTTGGATGAAAATATGATGGATACTAGAACGAGAAGTCCGTCCCTGCCAGACCTGCGGAATATCGGGTACGTTCTGCCGAGGTAATGCATACTGCATCTACCGCCTCGAGAAACGCAAACTGTTCGCTGGTATCGGGCTCGAAATACAGCAGAACGATGTCGTCCGTCCTTCCCGTGTACTTTCCCTCCCAGATGACCGACAGTTCTGTCGTTTCAAGCGCGTCGTGAGAGACATGGTGAACTTTGAGTGGCTTAGGTGCACGGGCGTCGGACAACTGGTGAGAACGAGATCGGTCGGACAGGACGCTATCCGACGACGACGACGACGACGACATCGTTGTCGTCGCAGGAACTCGGTTAATGAGACGATCGCAAAGCATCCTGGAGTGTCCCTGGAGAGCTGGACATCCCCGCGACGCTCTGCATCGACAATGCGAGACGATGGTCCGTGCATGTCCCTCGAACGGGGACCTGTGTTGTTAGAAAGTAGTACAGGAATAGATTGACCGTTATTCCTATGGGGCACAGCCCCAGCGATGAAGACGCCGCTCGGGAGCATAGTGACAGGCTAACCCACGAATACGACACCGCTCGCACACGGGAGGGTCGCTGCTGCACTGTTGGGATTTGGGAAATCGAGGGAAAGAGCAAGGAGCGAAAATTGGATAGAGATAAGATTTATGACGCCACATTTGCTCTTCTGATTCTGCATTTGTCAGTGGTGGGGTCAAGCGAGCCGCGGAGGGCACAACGGGGCAGGGCCACGTCGGGAGGCATGCCGGACACGACGAGGGGGAGCTGAAAGACAATGGAAGGTGTCAGAGAAGAAAAACCAAAAGGATTAATGAAACGACTTGAATTTGCAAAGACGCACCGCGTTCGATCGCCATAGACCACGACTATGTCAGACAACCCCTCTCCAATAACCCGCCGATTTCAGAATCAAAGGGACCAAGGTTATGTAATTGACAGTGTTTCGCCAGATGCTCGGAGTTCCCCGACTCCCAGAGAGGAGGGTTTTCTCGGCGAGAAACGTGCAGGTCCTAGTCTCGAGCCGTTCTGGGAAGGCGCTTAGAGTTTCGGGATTTTCCGCGCTATAGAACGTCTGGAGACTTTTACCTGAGGACTATTGGATCGAGTCACACATGTCATGCTTTAAATCTAAATTTGGGTAGATTTTCGCCTGTTTTGGATGATGTATGACACCACTGTCTTGTTTTGGATTTAAATCCATAAAAGTAAACTTGCATAGGATCTGCTAAGTCTCCTCATAGCTTCGACAAGCCACTGGGTGGTTCCATCATATGATATCTAATACCTGATGGACCATGTTCCATCCTTTAATACCACCTACACCATATCATGAAGAGTCCTACACACTCCTTTCTTAGGGTATATCATGGGTACGGGTAACCTGCACAGGTCACATGATGGGTATCACGTGGGTACAGGTACGGGTACGGTCTTGCTGACCCACGCTCATACCCATACCCCCAGCACGGGTTTGCATACCCACTGCTCCCTCCCTCCACACATGACAATGACAACCCAATGACGACGGCGCCTCGCCCATGCCTTGTCCTCACCCACCCTCACATGTGACGACGACGACGACGTGACTTGGACAACAGCGCCTTGCCGATCCCTTGTCCTCACCCACCCTCCATCACATGCAATGATAATGACGCGACAACAACTATAGCGCCTCACCCACATCTCATCCTCTCCCTCACCCATGTTACGCGAGTCGACAGACTTGCGTTGAGGTCAAGGGTTTACTTACTCTGAGGGAGGTACTCACGAAGAGACACTACGTCCTCAAAGAAGTATCAAGGAGAGAGAGACTGGATCACAACTTAGACGAGTTGCGGATTGCAAGTAGGGTTCACCACGGGTATACCCCCGGGTACCGGGGACTGACCTGTACCCGTACCCGTGACGGGTCTGTACCCACGCCATGGGTACGGGTTTGGTCACGGGTACCAAGTTTGGTACCCGTACCCGTACCCGCGGCGGGTATACCCATGGGGTACGAGCAGGGAGGGAGGGCCAAGGTGAGGGCTACACAAGCAACGGCACAATGCGCACGATGGTGTGTGTTGTACCGTTGCTTCTGTGCCCTCTCAGGGCAGGGATGGGGTGCATGAGGGCGAAGGCGAAGGCGTGCGAGGGTGTCGTTGATGGCGTTGTGATGTCGGCGTCGTTGTTGCGGTTGTCGCCTGAGGTGTGTGAGGACAAGGTGTAGGCGTCATCGTCGCGTCGTTGTCCTGTTGTTGGGGCACGTCGCCGGTTGTCGTCTGAGGTGGTCGTCGTCATCATCGTCATTGGGACGAGGGAGATGGAGGGAGGGAGATGGAGGGAGGGAGACGGAGGGAGACGGCGAGGGTGTGTTGTCGTTGTCGCATCGTCTGGGCAGCAAGGCGTGGGCATTGTCGTTGTCGTTGTCGTCAGGACGAGGGAGACGGAGGGAGGGAGATGGTCAGACGGAGGAAGACAGTGAGGGAGCATTGTCGTTGTCGTGTCGTTGTCGTTGTCGCATTGTTGGGGCGCGTCGCCACATCATCGTCATTGGGATGAGGAAGAGGGTGAGGGCGCGTTGTCAGTAGTTGTTGTTGTTGTTGTTGTTGTTGCATGTGAAGGAAGAGGTGAGGAGGGTGGAGACGAGGCATGGGCGAGGCCCTGTTGTTGTCGTCGCGTTGTTGTCGTCGCATTTGG
>JBBPMA010001302.1:0-11947 GCA_038090075.1 Xanthoconium purpureum | reverse complement strand
AAACCCACCATGTGGGTGTGGGTATGGGTGTGGGTGTCTAGAGCTCATACCCACACCCACACCCACAGGGCACCCACACCCACAACCCATGTGGGTTACCCATACCCACGACAGACCCTACCATCGCTTTGAGCGTGGTGATGGGGCCAACTTCAAGGACTCTACAATGTCTGGGGCCATCAAGCATCTCAAGCAATTCCATTTGGGTGGGAAGCCAAAAGATTCCAAGAGTGTCAAATACAAGTGGGGGGCAGTACGCTTCTGTCCAGAGCCCCAAGTACCTTTCACTGATCATACAATACAGCTCAGGGATACCCTCAACCTCATTGATAAATGGCTCACTAGTTCATCTGGTGTCCCAGCATGGGACGCAGATAAGGGTGCAAATATCGATGATGACAACACGGAGATGGGAAAATGATTTGATGCATTCTGTGCAAGGAAGGTATGGATTTTGCTATTGATGTACCATCGGTATACTAACATTCCATGACTAGAATCATGGTGCCATGAAAGAATTTTGCAAGAAAGGATGGGATCTTCTGGTGAAGATGGAGGACATTGTGCCCCCCAATTCTATGGCATCTGGTAGTCGCACCCATCGTGGTACATGTTGCATGCAGGCCAACGACACCCATGAAGAAACATCCAGCTCTGGAACGCTGTTCTCTAGTTCAGCAGCCACATATGACACCAACCAACAAGATGTCATTTCAAGCACTGCTGATGCTGTTACCACAGCAATACAGTCCCTCTGAGATGCAATGACACCTATGCTGCAGCCAGCGAACTTGGAGTTGCTGTCTGTCCCACAAGCTGCCTCTCCTGTCATATCAGAATTATCGCAATCATCACACAAGAATAAGCATCCCATCTCTTCCTTAGGATTGCTGGATGATGCGGGCACTGCCCAGCCCTCGCTACTCTTCTTGGCCACTCAGCCACCCACCTCATCCATATCTACCATGTCCTCAGTCCATAGTGGAGATCAACAATCTGCAAAATGCAGCTGAACCTTGGGACAGAGCACCAATCCTTCAATGTCTGTTGCATTACTTGCTGTGGATGCTTCCATCCGCTACCTCAGCGATTCTATCCGAGGAACGATCCTTGATCCAAGTGTTGCTGTTCGTAACACCACTACTCTTTTATATTCTAATCCTGGCATTTCTGAAGAGTACTGTTCGTTTTTCTCTCACTATTTTCCCAGCAACTCTATGCATGCTGTGTTGTTTACCAGTTTGCCAGACCAGGTGCAAATTGTATATTTGTGGGATTTATACACTCAATTACATCCATCCAAGCCGGGCGGTAGTGCTAGTACCTCTACATCTGGTCATGTATAATCCATAGTGTGTTATATGCATTTCCTGTTGTACACATCTGATGATGAGTATGAGTAACTACATCATGGTACACTGGCAGATGTCTGCAAGCTCATCCTCAAGATCGCTCCAGTCATCTGGTAGGTCTGCGTCATCCGATTCCACATTACAGCTAGCCAAAATATCTTGATAGCTGTCCCACATTGCCTGAGCAATACTGTCCCTCCATTCCTTTGTCTGCTGATCAGTGGTGGGTGGTTCCCAATCAGTTCTCACAGTAACCCTAGCTCCTCTGCATGGCTAATAGTCCTCCGCGTCCTCGGCAGTATCTGCGATGTTGACATCACTGGGATTGTGAGTTAGAATGAAGTTGTGGAGTGTAGCAAGTGTGGAAGGAATCCAGGCCTGAATCTCAAGATTGAACTTCAGAGGCAGTAAAAAAATGCAGAAGCACTGCTTCAGGACACTGAAAGTATGCTCGATCATGTTGTGGGCTGATGCATGTCGTAGGTTGAATAATTCTTCTCAATTTGCCAGCCTGTTGGAACTATTATTAAAGGATCATAATAGAGTATTTATTCACTCACTGGGTACTTGCCCATCTCCACTCTGAAAGGTGATATCGTATGCCTCGGTAGGAAACGAGAAGTTTGTGGCATAGTGGATACCCTCCATCAGCAAGGAGGTACTTTCCGTCTGGAATGTGAAGATCTGAGGAGATTGCATCATCATACACCCATGCATCTGTTGCTGATCTCTCCCAACCCATAAGTGTGTACATGAACTTCATGTTGAAGTCGCAGACAAAGAGCGCGTTTTGTGATAAAAACCCTTTGTGATTATGGTATTGACCATGAAGGAGAGCCAGTGGCACAACAGGAATGTGACTACCATCAATTGCACCAACAGCATGCTGGAAGAATGGCCAGAATTTGGGATTGTGATGGATCTTCTGAGGAACATCCACTGCAGAGGGTAAGTTGATGTGTGCCATATAAAATGGAGCGCTGGAGAGGGTACACAAGATCTTTTTGAAGTATTTGGTACAATGCAAGGGTTAGATCGCTGCATAATAATCACTAATGACCCACTGACCAAGAAGTTGTCTCGTTTGAACACTGAAACCATTCTCCAACATGTTGTGTTGTGAGACCAGTCACACAGGTATATAGGAAGATCACAAGTTGCTCCTCCAATGTCACATTCCTAGAGTCAGAGAGTCCAAATTCCCATAATTCAGTGACTAACTGTAAAAATACATCCTTGTGAACTCCGAGTTCACATCATATGTGTTCCAGGTGCCCAGCTAGAAGTTCCAAGACCCAGTGATATCCAGAGAGTGCAGAAGTGTGATAAGGGATTGGATCCTTTCGGACCCCAGATCTAATGATGTCGACCAGAGAAACCACCAGAAGATGTATCATTTTGAGAATTTCAAGGATCAAAAGTCGTCGTATATCAGATGAGAGAGATGAGGAATCGCTCATCATCTTGGAGGCTAACCATATTCAGTCTCCAACCATATCTTGGAAGGCCTGCTGAGCCGCTCTGCCACTTTGCAAACAACGTCAAGCACAGAATTTTGATTTTGAGTGGATTTTGATTGCTACCGAACTAGCTCTAATGGTTTTCAGTCGTGCTCTCCTGTGAAGTAGCCAAGATATTATTTGGTTCTGTTTGTTTATTGAAAAAATACCTAAGGAAAATACTGACTGTGACATGTCACTTCTACATGCCTTCTTTGCTGCCTGCCATGCTCAGAGAATGAATCATTCATGTATGGTGCTATGAGCACAGCCAGGAGGTCACTGAAATAGCTCCTCTTGCTGGTTGCACAGAATGCTTACACATTCAAAGGCCTGAGAATCTTTCCAAGTTGCTGGGTTCACTGGGACTTGAAGTTGCTGGATAGTGAGCTTTGATGGGTGCTGGCTGAGACCAGATGCAAGCAATTGAAGTGATGAGGAGCACTGGGTCTTGTGGGCGCTTGCTTAGGGCAGTGTGGGGCTTCAATTGACTGGGTGGCTGAGCATTGACTTATAGGGCCTGCCAAACTGATTGCTGGATGCTGGCTGCTGGACTTTCCATTTTCCAGACATCCTCGGGTGCTGGCGTGACAGTCAACATGACACAAACCATATGGTATGGTTTCACTCAATATTTGTGACATGATAACTGAGAAAATTATGACCAAACAACTTCTCAGGTGCATTCATGACTGAAAACCATTACATCAGCAAACCAGCCCTTTTCCCACACTTTTCTATAAAATGTCTTTACATATTATTCCATCACAACTATACCTATGGCTACAAAAATTTGCACAGAAGCCCAAATACATGTAAAGATTGGCTGATAAAAATTTCAACATAGATTAATACTAAAAATGTTGAGTTACATTTCCCCTATTTTTCTGTACAGATCTGTAATATTGGGTACCTTTCTTTAGTGGCTATCCAGATCTGTGCAGGTCTGTGAATACAAAGGTTGTTTTGCTGATGTAGGTCTTGTCCACTTTGCACAGCAGCAACTTTGGGTAGCTGTTAGCTTGACCAAGCTCTGTAGTAATTTCCTTATTTAGCTAGTCACATGATGCACTGGCCAGTGGCACTGAAACTGACTGAGAATGTCAGTGCATCATACCTCAACACCCCCCAATACTTGTTATAGATTTCGTGCCCTTGGATGAGATCCTCTCTTTTTCCCTAGCTCCCTTTGATGACCTCTCCATCCCTCTCAGAAACTACCTTGTCCCATATGCTGTGCCACTTGATGCCTGGACACCTCCATCCAGATCTGGATTCTCTTTCTAGATTCCCTGCATGGTTAGGCTTCTATCTGCTGTGCATAGATCTCACTGTCCTATTGGCCTTCTGCCTTTTGGATACATCTTGGATTCTTTTCCATTCTGCCTTGGTCTTCTGTATGTTCCATTCTTCTTTCTTATTCTAATCCCATGCTTCCTTTGTGACACGGAGCTCCATATCCCTTCTGGAATAGATCTCATCCAGTCTCCCATATGCCTTCCCTTTCTGCTCTTCTTGTGGCTCCTGCTTTTCCTTTTAGACACAGAACCCCTTTGTTATGTCAAGCATTGCTTTCTAGTATTCTGTTATGCAAGTCGACAGACTTGCGTCCAGGTCTAAGATTCACTTGCTCTGAGGGAGGTACTCACGAAGAGACACTGCATCCTCAAAGAAGTCTCAAGGTAAAGGGAACTGGGTCACAACTTAAATGGGTTGTGGATTGCAAGACTGATGCTGTAATTGCACAGAACAAGAATGAGGAGAAGGTACAGGCTAAGCGGTTATTTAAGTACTACTGATTACCTAAGAGGAATCTAGTAGAATGGTGTGGAAGGTGGAGACACGTGACTATTATAAGAGAAATAGTCAGAGGAGTGGATAGTCCTGTTGGAGAGACGAGGGATCAAAGAGGAAAGAGTATCGGAGAGGTGAAGGTATTGAAGGTAAGTAGATAGTTGGTTTCCTCCTCATGATAGGGAAAGAGATCTAAATAGACTCAGCGTACGGTGTGGATGAGAAAGAAAGTACGGCAAAGAAAGATGATCGTAACATTACCCCCCTCGTACACTTGAGCTCCAGGCTTGAGATACTTAGACCTTTTATTCATTGTCCACCAAGGTATTGAGGTCATCATCGTCTGAGTAAGACCCTCCATAAGTGTCACGAGATTCTGGCTGGGTAAGTGGATTGATTGGACAGTTACCGACCACATGTCCTGGGGTGTTGCATCATCCACAGATCTGAAGGTTGCAGACGTTGTTGGAGTGTCCCCATCGAAGACAAAGGCTACATTGGGTCTCCAAACAATGATGTGCTGCGTAACCAGGTGCTGATTCCCTGCAGGAGGGACAGGTGTATAGGGGACAGGAGAGCCTGAAATGACCGAGATCCAAGCAAATATAGCACTGGGTGTGGGGAGATGCGGGATGGGAGGACACGACCAGGACTCGAGATGCAGAGGAGGTGATCCATTGTCCATCTGTGATCTGGATCTGGATGACATCGTTGTCTTCTATGGGGGGAGAGATGGGGCAAGAGGAGATGCGAAGAGCTAGGGGGATAGGGGAAGGGAAGGTGGTGACAGGCTGATTTGTTCCAATTTGTTCAAGGTATCATTGTTGTTCCTCGTGGGAAAGGGTGCCCCAGACGTGTAGGAAGGTGGGGTAGAGGGTAGTGCTTGGAAGCTCCTTCAGGTATTGGTGGAAGGAGTTGGTGACGAGGAGGTCGAGGACTGGGCCAGGTAGGAAGGAGAGGGTAGTACATAGAGGTGCTCTGAGTGACTCAGGTAGATCGACAGGGCAGGCTCTGAACAACTGGAGTTGGGCGATCAAGATATGGTGGAGAAGTTGGATGAGGGCCTGGCACTCGGTGTTGTGTTCATATGATGGGAGTCTCTCGATCTCACTAAGGATGGTGGGGGAGGCGACGGCAATGGTAAAGAGGGTGTGTACTCGAGAGGTGGCGAGGAATCTGGTATATATAGGACAGGTTTCGGGG
Organism: Xanthoconium purpureum; assembly: GCA_038090075.1. Lineage (NCBI taxonomy): Eukaryota > Fungi > Basidiomycota > Agaricomycetes > Boletales > Boletaceae > Xanthoconium > Xanthoconium purpureum. The sequence goes on along the minus strand of JBBPMA010001302.1, from coordinate 6,099 downwards.
GGAGGTGAGTGGGCAGGTGAGTAGAGCGAGGTGGGGATAGGATATGGCATGGGAGAGAAGGGAGCTGGATTTCTTGTCGATGCCTGCATCGAGCAAGACTGTCAATATATGTGAGGAGGGTGAAGTTGGCGAAGATGAAAAGAATGCAGAGGGCGAGAACAACTCCAAACCAGATGAAAGGGACGTCTTTGAGTTGCATACACAGGGGGGGTACTTACTAAGAGATGCCTCGTCCTGTGGAGCTAGTTGTGGATGGGGCAGCTGGGTTCTCTGCAGAAGCAGGAGTGAGTCCTGGCGTGGTCAAGGAGGAGGTCATGGCAACGAAGGAAGTCAAGCTGATATATGGTGAGTCCCAGTAACCAGGGAATGTCAGTGGGTCTGATGGGGGTGGAGATGTCATTGTGCTGAGGGACGAAAGGCATGTTGTCGTCTTTAAACTCTGGAGTTGGTGGGCCTTTTTGTATGTTGTGAGAATGTCAGATGCATGTCGGAGGTTAGATTCAGGTTCCCAGGTGTTCTCCAATGATGGGTATCCTTTCCATGTGGTTAGGAACCTCTGTTGTCCCACAGAGCCTTGATGTGAAACAATCTGTTCCACTTTGTATTCTTCCTTGGAGGCAATCAGATCAGGTGGAGGTTTTGAGAAGTTCAGTCCATGTGTTTCAGTTTCTTTGTATGGGGATAGTAGGGAGGCATGGAAGACATCATGGATTCTCCAAGTCACAGGGAGTCTGAGCCGGTAAGAGAGGGGTCCTAATACCTGAGAGATTTCAAATGGACCCTGTCTTTTGGGTGCTAATTTCCTGGAGAGGTGGTTGAAACAAAGATTGGAGGCTTCTAGCCACACCTTATGTCCAACTTTCCATGGGGTGAAGTTTCAGAAGTTTCGTTCCCTCATGATCCAACAGGCTGTTTCATGTGCTGCTAATGCTTCCTTCCATGCTTCTTCCAAGGCAGATAATTGGGTCTCTAGGGCAGGGAGGAATGTTTTTCCCAGAGGGGGATATGCCCGTGGCTCGTATCCATAGAGGAGGGAGAAAGGTGAAACTTTGGTTGAGCTGTGTGGGACCAAATTGTGATGAAACTCAGCTGTGGGGAGGAAGTCCAACCATCTCCGAGGGTTGTTGGTGCAGAAGATATGAAGGTAGGTCTTGATTTCTTGGTTGGCACATTCAGTTTGTCCATCTGTCTGTGGATGGTATGCGGTGGATAGTTTGACATCGTAATGGAGAAGTCGAGCAAGTTCCCTAGCAAAGGCTGATGCAAATTGTGGACCTCGATCTGAGATCAGGGAGTCGTGAAGTCCAAATCGTTTGAAGATGTGTGAGACAAAAAGTCGGGCGACTCCAGCAGCATCAATCGTTTTGGAACAAGGTATGAGAATTACCCCCTTCATAAGGCCGTGGTTGACCACAACCATCAATGAGTCATGTCTGTTGGAGGGGGGGAGATCGGTGATGAGGTCAACAGAGAGTTGTTTGAAGGGGAGGTTACAGGTCGAGGGGATAGGCATTAGCAGGGGATGAGTGGGATGGTGGTTGATTTTGTTTTGTTGGCAAGTCGCGCAACCGGATATAAATGTGTTGACAAAGAAAGAGAGGCCAGGCCACCAAAAGTCATGTTTCAGTAGTGCTTTAGTGCAAAAATGTCCTGCATGGCCAGTGGTGGGGGATTCATGTATAGATTGTAGGATGGCCTGTTGTTCATGTGGGGGGATGTACATCCGATTCCTAAAGTAAAGGTGTCCGTCAGTCATGTGCCAGTCTTCTTTGGAGGAGCGGGGAAACAGGGGTGATCCCTGCTGCAGGCTTTCAAGGGCTTGTAGGACTAGGGGATCCGACTGGGAGGAAGATCTAATTTTTTTTGCCAGGGTGAGGTCCAATGCATTGATAACCACCAGTTCTGGACAGATGGATGCATCTATATTGTCCTGAGTGGTGTCAATGTGATCACGTCGAGAGTGTGTGTCCGCTGGGCCCATCTGTGTTCCCGGGGTAACCCACCATTGTAAGTCAAAGTCCTGTAGGAACAGGGACCATCTGGCCTGTTGCCTGGACAGTTTCCATGGGTCTTTGATATAAGAGAGGTTTTTATGGTCGGTGATGATGGTAACAGGATGAGGGGTTCCTTGTAGATATTGTTGCCATTCTTCTAGGGCCAGGATGACCGCTAGAAGTTCTCTATTGTAGATGTCGTAGTTTCATTGGGTGAAAGTGAACGTAGTCGAGTAGTAGGCACAAGGATGGAGGTCAGAGTTCTTGTCAAGTTGCATGAGTACCGCTCCAGCAGCCAGCAAGGAGGCATCTGTCATGATGGTAAAGGGGTGAGTGACATCAGGGATTCGTAGGACAGGAGTGGAGGAAAAGATCTTTTTGAGTTGTTCAAAGGTGCTTTGTTGCGATTGCGTCCAGTTCCAGGATTCCCCTTTTTGGGTGAGTTGGTTCAGGGGGGCAATGATGTTGGAGAAGTCTGGGATGAATTTTCTGTAGAAGTTGGCAAAACCCATGAACAATCAGACCCCCTTGACGGAAGTGGGGGGTTTCCATTTCTCAATGGCTTTGAGTTTCTTTCCATCCATCTCAATCTTGCCCTGTCTGATGATCATCCCCAGGAATTCCATGCGAGGGGCATCAAAGGTGCATTTGGAGAGTTTGACTGATAGTCCATGTTCTCTGAGTTGCCGAAGTACCCATCTTGTTCATTCGTGGTGAAGGGTGACGTCATCCTTGGTGTGAATACCCAGATCATCCATGTAGACCTTTAGCCATTTCTCCTGGATCATGTCTGTGAAGATGTGGTTCATGAACGCCTGGAACATAGGTGGAGCATTACAGAATCTGAAGAACATGACAGTTGGTTCAAATAGACCTAAGGGAGTGATGAACACAGCCTTCCATTGATCCTCCTTTCAGATACGAATGTTGTTATATCCCCATCATATGTCAAATTTGGTGAACAGGGTGGAGGATTTCATGTCATCAATGAGCTCAGGGATGAGAGGGAGAGGATAGGTGTTTCGGATAGTATGGGAGTTCAAATAGTGATAATCCTGACAGGGGTGAAGGGTTCCATCTTTCTTAGGCACAAAGAAGAAGGGGGATGCTTGGGGTGATTTCAAGGGTATTATTCTCCCTGTTTGGAGATGTTCCTCAATGAATTCCTTGCAGGTCTCCATTTCTGCTGGGTTTAGGGAGTATACTTTCACTATTTTGGGGGTAAAATCCAGACAAAGTTCAATGGTATGGTCATAGGAGTGATGTGGGGGAAGCTGGTCATGTGTCTTCTCAGAGAATATGTCTGTGAAGTCTCGACACCATTCAGGGATAAGGGGTTCCTTTGTCTCAGTGGTTTGTGTGATTTGGGTGGAGATGGTGGTTCTTCCAATGGTTTCCCCTTTCAGCCAGGTTTCTCGTTTATTCAGTCGCTTGGAGATTTTGCGATCTGCATCCAGTCCAAGCCACCGGAGAAGGTATCATTGTGGGATGTGGTCTGTTGATGAAGGGCGTGGGGATCTGGGGATGGAGATGGTGTTGGTGCTCCAGTTGATTTTAGGGTTCCATTTGTGTAACCACGGCATTCCTAGTATAACCTGTTGTCGTCCCAGACTTAGGTCCATCAGGTCCATGGTTTCTCCGGACTGGGGGAATAGGATGTCGGTGTGCACCTTCCAGCGGATTGTTCCCTTGGCATTGGTTGTTCCATCCACATTGTAGATGAGGATAGGTTTGGGAAGGCGTTTCAAGGGAAAGTTTGCCTTAGTCAAAAGGCCAATGTCAATGAAGTTTCCAGTTGCTCCACAGTCGATAATTGCTGTGGTTTCGACAATTTGCATCCCAGTAGCTAGTTTGATGGGGAGATGAATAGTTTGTTCATTGGGCAAAGCTACTAGTACATGGGCTAGGTCATGGGAAGAAGACGTCGAGGCAACTTTCCATTCAAAAATCCTCTTCAGAGGAGATGGTATCAAAGGTGGTGGCAACCGCCACATCTTCTCTTGGCTCCTCATAGCAGAGTTTCAGGGTCCAAAGAATTTCTTCTTTGCTTCTTCCCTGGGTTTTCAAGGTCTGGACATAGGCATCCATGGGGGTGATGGGATTGGTGGTGGTAGTGGTGGGGGTGGGAGTATCTGTGGAATGAATCTGTTGGGAGTGATGGTTGGGTGGTCAAGACTGGTTCTGGGAGGATCCCTTATAGGTGTTGCAGTGGTTTGCATCATGTCCCTTTTTGCGACATTTGAAGCAAAGGCCTTCCTGAATGCATTGAGCATGTTCTGGAGGGGTGAGTTTCTTGAGACGTTGTCAAGACCAGGTCAACTCCTGAACTATCTCTGGGACTTCTGGAGACTAGTTGTCAGATGGGACTTGGCTTCAGCGACTTGGAGGGGAGCGCTGCACCCTTGCCTAAGTCTGGTCCCAAATTTCGGAACTCGGAGATAACTCGGAGGTAATGACTTAAATGTTGCGCAGCAACGAAGTTGAGTAGGGGTCAGAGGGGAGTCAAAGACTCGAGTGGAGGATCAGAGGGGAGTGGTATCTTAGTTGATATTCGAACTGGGGGAATACATGGCTCAGGAGGGTACAGTACTTATACTACAAAGGTGGACAGGATTTGTCATGGAGGAACGGAGTTGAGTAATTATTCAAATGTAAGGCTGCGCACCGGCTGTCCAGAGATCAGACCTGTGGTGCAGGTTCATAGCATCGGTGGCTAGAATGCTACGAAACTAGTACGGATGGGGATAAGTGAAATGTAGCATGATGAAAGAAGTCCCTGATACGAATCCGGAGGTCAGGAGATGTGCCTTGATCGAGAATGCATCGGAGTTGGTGTTTGATAAATCCGGAAGTGACTCGGAAGACCGGAATGGACTTGGTCGATTGCGCGGGATATAACAATCTCTCCCGGATCATATCTGCGAAGATGTGATTCATGAATGCTTGGAATGTAGGTGGGGCATTACAGAATCTGAAGAACATGACTGTAGGTTCGAATAGACCTAAGGGGGTGATGAACGCTGCTTTCCACTGGTCCTCCTTTTGGATGCGAATGTTGTTATATTCCCATCGTATGTCGAATTTAGTGAACAGAGTGGAGGATTTCATGTTGTCAATGAGTTCAGGGATGAGAGGGAGGGGGTAGGCATTCCGGACAGTATGGGAGTTCAAATAGCGATAGTCCTGACAGGGACAAAGAGTTCCATCCTTCTTATGTACGAAGAAGAAGCGAGACACTTGGGGTGATTTTGAGGGTACTATTCTTCCTGTTCGGAGATGTTCCTTGACAAATTCCTTGCAGGTCTCCATTTCTGCTGGATTCAGGGAGTATACCTTCGCTATTTTGGGGGTAAAATCTGGGCGAAGTTCAATGGTATGGTCATAGGAGCGATGTGGGGGGAGTTGGTTATGTGTCTTCTCGGAGAATACATCAGTGAAGCCTTGGCACCATTCGGGAATAAGGGGTTCTTTTGTCTCAGTGGTCTGTGCAATTTGAGTGGAAATGGTGGTTTTTCCAATGACTTCTCCTTTTAGCCAGGTCTCTCGTTTGTTTAGCCGCTTAGAGATTGTGCAGTCTGCATCCAATCCTAACCATCGGAGAAGGTATTGTTGTGGGATATGGTCTGTCGATGAGAGGTGTGGGAGTCTGGGAATGGAGATGGTGTTGGCGCTCCAGTCGATTTTAGGATTCCATTTGCGCAACCAGGGCATTCCAAGTATGACCTGTCGTCATCCCAGACTGAGGACCATCAGATCCATAGTTTCCTTCAATCAGGGGAATAAGATGTTGGTGTGTGCTTTCCAGTGGATGGTTCCTTTGGCATTGGTTGTTCCATCCACATTGTAGGTGAGGATGGGTTTTGGAAGACGTTTCAGGGGAAGTTTGCCTTGGTTAAGAGGCCGATGTTGATGAAGTTTCCAGTGGCTCTGCAGTCGATGATCGCTGTGGTTTTGATGATTTGTGTTCCAGTAGCTAGTTTGATGGGAAGATGAATAGTTCATTCATTGGGCAAAGCTACTAGTACATGGGCTAGGTCATGGGAAGGTAACATTGAGGCGCCTTTCCACTTCAAAAATCCTCTTCAGAGGAAGGGGTGTCAAAGGT